>CM055265.1:125612361-125871480 GCA_029237695.1 Conchocele bisecta
ATGTTTATTAATTTGCTTGTCACATTAATGTGGTTGAACATCGGTTACCATTTTGTACCTATAATTATTTTCTGAAATTTGCACTTAAACACTTCTTACAAAGTTTAGTTAAATGGGCCTGCATGTGGTATATCACATAGATTCCATATTCTGATCAAATTTTCGGAATCCTTTTAAAACCATATCTGCCCCTCTCGACATTGTTTTTGAAGTTTCGTATTCTGTTTTAGAGTTTGTTGCTGGTTCCATGGCTCCATGAGACAATATGTGGCTTTGACTCGAGGAATGGGGCTTGTGGGTTTTGCTACCAGTGTAGATCCAGATCAGCTATGCATACGCACAGTCTGATCATGATCTCTACTGTTCGCCATTCCATCATTTAACCCTGTCACCCCTAAGTAACTTGAATGGATTTTGATACATTAATTTTGCAACCAATCTAAGTGACACAAAATAATTTACAGACTAGCCCATTTAAGAAAAGGGGGTGTTTTCACAAAAATGTGAAAATTACTTGCAAAAAGTGTAGATCCTGATGACAGCTCGTCACATCAGATCGCGGTTCACACTGGTCACAAGTCGCATCAACCGCATTTCTCCAGTCACAGATACATATAGTCGTATAGTCATAATGGCAAAGTCGGCATCTCAGAAAATGTGATGATACATGTGTCTACCCAGTGTGTCTTTCAATCTATCAGTTGTTAGGTACTAAACATGTATATATGTTTTTTGTTTGTTTTTATACCCCTCGCAACGAGTTGTGGGGGGGGTATACTGGAGTCGGGTTGTCCGTCCGTCCGTCCGTCCATCCGTGTGTCCGTAAACTTAACATCAGAGAAATATTGTTATAACTTTTCTACTACCATGCTGTGCCAAATCCACGACCGTCCAACCCCCGCAGATCCCAAGGTCAAGGTCAAATACTTAGTCCGTAAACTTAACATCAGAGAAATATTGTTATAACTTCTATTTCCTTCATCTAAAATGCTTAATATTTCACACATGCATTCCTGTAAGGCTCTACTACCATGCTGTGCCAAATCCACGACCGTCCAACCCCCGCAGATCCCAAGGTCAAGGTCAAATACTTAGTCTCTTTACAAAACTTAACATCAGAGAAATATTGTCATAATTTCTATTTCCTTCATCTAAGATGCTTAATATTTCACACATGCATTCCTGTAAAGCTCTACTACCATGCTGTGCCAAATCCACGACCATCCAACCCCCGCTTATACCAAGATCAAGGTCAAATACTTAGTCTCTTTACAAAACTTAACATCAGAGAAATATTGTTCTAACCTATTTCCTCCATCTAAAATTCTTAATATTTCACACATGCATTCCTTTAAGCCTCTAATACCATGCTGTGCCAAATCCATGACCGTCCAACCCCCGCTGATCCCAATGTCAAGGTCAAATACTTAGTCTCTTTACAAAACTTAACATCAGAGAAATAAGTTATAACTTCTATTTCCTTCATTGAAAATTCTTATTATTTCACTTGTGCATTCCTCTAAGGTTGTACTATCATGCTGTGACAAATCTACGACTGTCCAACCCCCGGTAATCCCAAGGTCAAGGTCACATACTTAGTCTCTTTACAAAACTTAACATCAGAGAAATATGTCACATACATACCGTATAACCTTGAATTAACGCCCCCCTCCTAATAAACGCCCCCCCCCCCCCCCCCCCCAAATATTTTTTTTTTACCAATGACCGCCAATTTCAAACACAAGTAAATCTTAAATCCTTATTTGTGTTTGAAATTGGCGGTCCTTGGTAAAAAAAAATTATTTGGGGGGGGGGGGGGGGGGGGGCGCGTTTATTTTACTGGCTAATAAACGCCCCCCCTTTTGTAAAATGTAACGCCTCCGGGGGCGTTAATTCGAGGTTATACGGTAGTCTCTTTACAAAACTTAACATCAGAGAAATCGGTTATAACTTCTATTTCCTTGCTCGGATCTGCTTCACATTTCACACACTCATTGCTCCAATGGACCTCTACCACCCTGTGACAAATTCACGTTCATGCCGCTCGCGCTAATCCCAGAGTCAAGGTCACAAGCCCACACACTTGGAAATTTTTCATATTTTAGGGGTACCTGGGCCCACGTGGGGGGTATTCCGTAAGCCTCGCTTACTGACCAATCTAGTTTTTTCTGTGAAAATGAGTGAATTTTCAGTTTTCCTTTCTGCATGTACATTTTGCTTGCATTTATAGGTTGTTACTATTGCATAGGATATTGTTACAGCTTGTTACTCTTGTTTGCTTGTTACTCTTGTTACAGCGTGTTACTCTTGTTTGCTTGTTACTCTTGTTTGCTTGTTACTCTTGTTTGCTTGTTTTATTTTTGTTCATGGCTGACAACCAGGGGGCCGTTTCACTAAACTTTGTACAGCTAAAACGTTCGTAAGTGCAAAATAATGATAATCTGTAAATTTCACATTAACAATGTTTTCTTGTAAGCAATTATTGGATTTACATTTATGTAAATATATAAATGTAAATCAATCAATTGAAATTTCCAGACGATCCTAAATTTGCACTAACGAACATTTTAGTCGTACAAAGTTTGTGAAATGGCCCCCTGGACATTACAACGATCATCTTCAGTTCAATCCGATGTGGTGGTTGGTTGGGAGTATGTGATGGGTAATTTAACGATCGGGATTCATCCTGACCAGAGACCTGGTTTGACCCTCGTGGCTTTCTTGTATGTGAGAGTTGAATGTGAGGGTTGTACACCTTATATGAGTAATCCTACCAAGGGGCTGAATATATATTCATTTAGATGTAAATATTCCGTTCAGATTTTGGGATTTTCCCCCCAATGCAGCAGGTAACGTGGGATCGAAACTGTTGGTCCATACTTAAATGACCTTAGCTGTTGATAGGCCATTAAACACCAATAAACAAACAAAATAGTTTGATCCCGATCAGGGTCTACACTGTTCAACATTCAGTGACTGTTGTCTACCTGTGTTTGTAGTCTATTGGGCCACTGGATGGCAGCTGTAGAATATGATCATTATGTGTGGCTGTCACCGGAGAAATGGGGCTTATGGGAGTTGTGACTAGTGTAGCTCCTTGTCAAACAACACACTCCTGTAGTCTGACGGTGATCTGTATTGCTTGTTAGAAGTATGACAGATGTTTCATTGATGGAATGGCAAACAGTGCAGATCCTGATAGGCTGATCTGAATCTTCACTGGTCGCAAAACTTTACTAGCAAAGTATACTTTCAGGGAGTAATCATTTATTTTTCCTGAAATGCATTATTTCATATAGAACTAACAAATGCATATAGTTCATGATTAAAAGTATGCAAAATTATTATACTGAATTTATTACATTATCACAGCCATTAAATGGCTGTGATAATGTAATGAATTCAGTATAATAAAAATTAATAAATTTTAAAAAAAAATTAAAATTTCTCCCTCAAAGTATACTTTGCTAGTAAAAAGTATACTTTGCTAGTAAAGTATACTTTGCAATGTTGGTGAAATAGGCAACTGGTTTGGTACGTCTGGCATTCTTAAATTTGAGAGTTCAATCTGGTTATATCCCTTATACGAGTAATCTGATTATTCCTAATCCTATTACTTGTAAGGGAAGGGGCCAAGTGACTTTGGTGTGCTATGGACCTGGCATCAAGTCAAGTTATTCTAAATTCAGGGGTGAACATATATTTTTTCGATGTAAATATTTTGTTATGATTTTGGGATTTCCCACCAATGCAGCAGGTTAAATGTGGGATCGAACCAGTTGGCCCAGCTTTAAACGACCTTATCTGTTGATAGGCCGTTAAACACCAATAAATCAAATAAAATCATGTATAATTAATACATGATATAAAGCATATGCATTTGTGTCACTAGTGTAGCTGTTGGTACACACAAATGGATGATTTTGGGATTTTCTGCCTATCACAGCAGTGAAATACAGGATTCAACCCTGTTAACCTGGCCTAAAATGACCTTAGCTGTTCACAAGCCGTTAATCACCATTAAATAAATAAATACTTTTGACTTTACTGGTATGTTGCTTGCAAAAGCTACAGCAATAAACCATATTCTGTTATGATGCATAGTGTTTTCAATTCTTGTGATAACCTTTTGGTAAGAACATTCATTCATACTTAATATGAGACGTGCCATGTGATTTTGTACCTTTGGACATCTGCGTAATTTCATTAAATACGTTTGCAAAATTTACAATATTTTTAGTCAAAAGTTGACAAAATTTTCAGAATTTTTTGACGCCATTTACGGAAAATATTGTAAATTTTGTACAAAATCACATGGCGCGTCTCATATGTACATGTAAACTATGCGTGCCCATTCCGTAATTGTACTACAGCATATGTATAAGATGTCGTGTTATTACATTTTACTACGATTTATATAGAGGTGCTATTTTTGAACGTTACAAAAAGTTTGATTAGTGCATGTGGTCTTATACAAATAGTATTATAGTGGTAATTATGCTACGCTGTCGAACAACTGTTAGGGGTTCCTCCTTATAGGTACGGCCCTCGGGTACGTTTTTTATCTTTGGCGCTTTTGATACATGGGAGTTGAATTGGGTTATTGCCCATTATGAAAGTAGTAAGATTATTACTGATCCTGCTGCTTTTGAGAGGGGGCCAAGTGATTCTGGTGTGGCGAGGACCTGGCATCAGATCAGGATTATTCTGATTTCAGGGCTGAATATATATTTTTTTTATTGTCAATATTCAGTTCTGATTTTGAGATTTTCTGCCCACTTGCTAAACCCATTGACCAGGCGTTAAATGACCTTATAATTATATAGCTGTTGATAGTTAGGCCCCAACAAACAAATAAACAAACAAAACGATTTTCGGACTAGTCCATTGATGGTTAACCATCGTTACCGAGGCGAGGACCTGGCATCAGATCAGGATTATTCTGATTTCAGAACTGAATATATATATATATTTTTATTGTAAATATTTGGTTCTGATTTTAGGATTATCACCCCATTTGTACATGTACTTGTACAGGTAATATACATGTATGGGATATAGTACTAAACCCATTGACCCGGCCTTAAATGACCTTAGCTGTTGATAGGCCGTTAAACCCCAACAAACAAACAAACCATTTTGCACCTACATGCACACTTCATTACATATGAACACATCCACTAAACATTTTCCAACATTGACTGTCCGTGTAAATTATTTTCTGAAATTTGCACTTAAACACTTAATCTTACAAAGTTTAGTTAAATGGGCCCGTGGTATATCACATAGATTCCATATTCTGATCAAATTTTCGGAATTCTTTTAAAACCATATGTCCTACCTCTCGACCACCTTGCCGGATTAGTCCATTTATGGAAAAGGGGGGGGGTGTTTTTGTTTCTAAAAAATAAGAAAAGTGCAGATCCTGATGAGACGGCTGTTTGCCAATACCACTATACAGGCATGTTGTGTTGAAAGGGTTAATTGAATAGGGAACAACATAGGCCCTGCTCAGGTGGCAGATGTGCAGGCTGATTTGGGACTATATTCAGTGCTCCAGATAAGGAATTAGTTATTGAGTATTGTCACTCCATCATTTCTGAAGCAATTGGGTATTTCTAAATTTTAATTGGGTAAAATAAAATCACACTACTGTTTACACATCAGCAGACAGCAATCATTGAATAGCTTGCTTCGAAATGAAAACATGTCTTGGTATTTCATTAGAATTGTCTCCTTGGAGACAATTCTAATGAAATACCAAGATGTGTTTTCACGGAAAATAAGAAAATATGTTACATTTGTGGTCTGTTCATGATAAAGGTACAACAACATTTTTATTTCTTTTTGATACTCGCTACTTCTGATTTCAATTGGGTTTTTGGCAATTTTAATTGTGTATTTAAGCAAATACGCAGCTTATCTGGAGCTCTGACTACATTACATACCAATATTGCCGGGTCCTTGAAGCCAGGAGCCCATGTAGAAACTTTCTGTTAATTATTATTTTATGTTATTGTGTAGACGTACAGTATTATTTTAAAATAAAGTTACTTGAAAATGTGTTAAATGTGATTTTTATTAAGTCCACTTAATTGCATTGATCAATGTCCAAGTGATGTTACATGCATCCAACAATGACCGAGGGGCGTCGGAACAGGGCTGGCGGACTAATTTTTTTTTTTAAATACATGTATTTGTTATTCCTGTATGAAAAAAGACAACAAACGGTTATGCATGTAATTATTATTATTACATATTATCATTATGATGATATAAACATAAACGAAGCATTTCCCATACTTGAACATGAAGTTTTTGTGTTTGATAATATATTAATCCGCCGATGCACACATTTCTAAATATTTTTCCTGAAATTTTTCTCATCAAAGGTTATATCTTTGCATGCTAGCGGCGAAAATATCCACCAAACGAATTAGGAATATATGTTTTATTTCTCTGTAAATATGTCCTGAAATTTCATTAGAATTGTGTCCGGAGGACACAATTCTAATGAAATTCCAAGACATATTCACAACATTTATAAGGCAAAATAAAAGAAAATATAATGAATTGTCATCTGCTATTTTTGAACTTTTTATAGCCCACAAATTTCCCAGCATGCAAAGAGTTAATGTTGTTATCTCTCCGTTGAACTTTTTCGACGATGAGACTGTTCAACTCGGTGGTCGCAACACACTAGGTGGTTGGTTGGGGACACCCTCCCAACACCACCTTGCCGGACCAATTGTATGAAACTTCTGACACCGCTGAACGTATCTGTCCTTCATCTGGGTTTCTGAAAGCCCATTAGCAGACTCGACGTCCATGCTAGGAAAGAAAAATGTGCTATATGTGGCTGTGTCTGGAGAAACGGGGCTTATGGGATTTGTGGCCAGTGTCGCTCCTGATCAAATAGCACACTCTAGGAATCACGATTTGCCTGGTTTGGCTTTCGGGTACGTTTTTATCTTTGGCTCTTTTGTTACCTGAAAGTTGAATTGGGTTATTGCCCATTATAAGTAGCAATATTATTACTGTTCCTACTGCATTTCGGAGGGGGCCAAGTGATTCTGGTGTGGCGAGGACCTGGCATCAGATCACGATTATTCTGATTTCGGGGCTGAATATATAGTTTTTAGCTCGCCTGAGCGAAGCTCATGTGACCTATTGTTACCGCAATGTGTCGGTCCGTCCGTCCGTCGTCCGTGAACATTTTCAAACGTCTTCTCCTCGGTATCCATTGGGCCTATAGTCACCAAACTTCATGGTCATGGTCCTTAGGTAGGGGGATTACAAAATTGTTACAATGACGTCATTACGTAATCCAAGATGGCCGTCGTCTAAAAATAGCATAAATTCTTCAAAAATCTTCTCGAGAACCTTTCGACAAAACTTGGTAGGAATGATCGATGTACAATGCTCTTTCAAAGTTATTAAAATGGGGACCCCGGGGTCAAATATGGGCCTGGCCGTGGGGTCAAATTGGGGTAAAATTTTATTTTTGACCAAATATGGTCATGTCATATATCAAATCGAAGGTATCAACGAGGCGATCACTCTGGTGCATTATTTGTCGAAATCGGATGGTTATGTCATAGAAGACGGCCGCCGAAATGTCAAAAGGTCGTTCTTTTATTAGATATTTCAAAATTCTTCTTCACATGAACCACTTGGCCCATGGTAGCCAAACTTAAAAGTTATGGTCCATGGGTGAAGCCTTTTCAGATTTGTTAAAATGGAGGTCGTCGCTAATCCAAGATGGCCGCCGTCTAAAAATAGCATAAATTCTTAAAAAATCTTCTTCTCCTGAACCGCTAGCCGGATTTCGACGAAACTTGGTAGGAATGATCGATGTACAATGCTCTTTCAAAGTTGTTAAAATGGTGACCCCGAGGTGAAAAATGGGCGTGGCCCGTGGGGTCAAATAATTTTTTTACCGAATATTCTCATGTCATGTATCAAATGGAAGGTATCGATGAGGCCATTGCTCTGGTGCAATATTTGTTGGAATAGGATGATTATGTCATCCATGATGGCCGCCAAAAGGTCCATTTATTTGAGATTTTGTACGTCTTTTTCTCGGGAACCACATGGCCGATGCTGGCCAAACTTCATAGTAAGTTAAGATCCTTGGTTGAAGCATTTTCAGATTTGGTAAAATGAGTCGTCGCTTAATCCAAAATGACCGCCATCTAAAAATAGCACAATTTTTTTAAAACACATGAACTCAATGTCGCATTCTCCTCTGGTGTTCATGGAGTCAGATGAGAGAATTAGGGCCATCATGGCCCTCTTGTTTAGCTCACCTGAGCGAAGCTCATGTGAGCTATTGTTACCGCAATGTGTCCGTCGTCCGTCCGTGAACATTTTTCGAACGTCTTCTCCTCGGTAACCATTGGGCCTATAGTCACCAAACTTCATGTCATGGTCCTTAGGTAGGGGGATTACAAAATTGTTAAAATGACGTCATTACGTAATCCAAGATGGCTGCCATCTAAAAATAGCACAAATTCTTAAAAAATCTTCTCAAGAACCGCCAACCGGATTTCGACAAACTAGGTAGGAATGATCGATGTACAATGCTATTTCAAAAATGTTAAAATAGTGACCCCGGGGTCAAAATTGAGCGTGGCCCGTGGGGTTAAATTTTATTTTTGATCGAATATGGTCATGTCATATATCAAATCGAAGGTATCAACGAGGCGATCACTCTGGTGCATTATTTGTCGAAATCGGATGGTTATGTCATAGAAGACGGCCGCCGAAAGGTCAAAAGGTCGTTCTTTTATTAGAGATTTCAAAATTCTTCTTCACATGAACCACTTGGCCCATGGTAGCCAAACTTAAAAGTTATGGTCCATGGGTGAAGCCTTTTCAGATTTGTTAAAATGGAGGTCGTCGCTAATCCAAGATGGCCGCCGTCTAAAAATAGCATAAATTCTTAAAAAATCTTCTCCTGAACCGCTAGCCGGATTTCGACGAAACTTGGTAGGAATGATCGATGTAAAATGCTCTTTCAAAGTTGTTAAAATGGTGACCCCGGGGTCAAAAATGGGTGTGGCCCGTGGGGTCAAATTGGGGTCAAATTTTATTTTTGACCGAATATGGTCATGTCTATATCAAATTGAAGGTATCAAAGAGGCGATCGCTCTGGTACATTTTTTGTCGAAATTGGGTGGTCATATCATCCAAGATGGCCGCCGAAAGGTCAAACGGTTGTTCTTTTATTAGAGATTTCAAAATTCTTCTTCACACAAACCGCTTGGCCCATGGTGGCCAAACTTCACAGTTATGGTCCATGGGTGAACTGAAGCCTTTTCAGATTTGTTAAAACGGAGGTCGTCGCTAATCCAAGATGGCGGCCGTCTAAGAATAGCACAAATTCTTAAAAAATCTTCTCTTGAACCGCCAGTCGGATTTCGACGAAACTTGGTAGGAATGATCGACGTAAAATGCTCTTTCAAAGGTGTTAAAATGGTGACCCCGGGGTCAAAATATGCTTCCATGCTCGTGTCATATATAAAATTGAAGGTATCGATGAGGCGATTGCTCTGGTGCAATATTTGTCGGAATCGGATGATTATGTCATCTATGATCGATGGCCTCCAAAAGGTCCATTTATTCGAGATTTTGAACGTCTTTTTCTCAGGAACCACTTGGCCGATGCTAGCCAAACTTCATAGTAAGTTAAGATCCTTGAGTGAAGAATTTTCAGATTTGGTAAAATGAGATGTCGCTTAATCCAAGATGACGGTCATCTAAAAATAGCACAGTTTTTTTTTAGAACACATGAACTCAATGTCACATTCTCCTCTGGTGTTCATGGAGTCAGATGAGCGAATTAGGGCCATCATGGCCCTCTTGTTTACCGTATTTAGGTCTTTGTCCGGAACACAAGTTACATGGGGCAAACGGGGTTTATGGGATTTGTGGCCGAAGGTCCAGATCAAATAACACACTGCTGTACATAGCCTGATAACGATCTATGTTCCTTGTTAGAAGCATGACAGGTGATTCATTGATGGAATCACGAGCGGTGAAGATCCTGATCAGACTGCGGATGCACAGGCTGATCTGGATCTACACTAGTCGCAAAACCCATAACCTTCCCATTTATCCAGTCACAGCCATATTTAAGTTCATTTCATGACCATAATTCGCATACCGATTGGAGTATCATGCTGCTTCATACATATGTACAACATTGCCGAGCGGTGCGTCGTGTACAATAGAGATGGTTCTTTTTTTTTTTACTTTTGGAATTAACAACTTGACCTTTGAGGAAATATTCACCTTGTTGTTTCACGTTATTGTTCGGAGCATTTCGTGTATATATATATATCACTTGGAATATATTCATAGTACTTCACACGAGTTATTTCTAGTTGAGGTAGTGTTCACCTCCTATTTGCTTCGGTTCTTGTTCGGAGAATATCACTCAGAATGTTTGCATGACTTTGTGCCTGTTACTACACAATGTTCTAGATTGTTGTTGCTCATGGCCACCAGCTGTACATGTAAAGAGCTTTCACTGATAGATTATGCTGGTGCCATGGGAAGGTAGCTACAAGCGTTGCCTACGATATGGTTGAAATATCGTAGCTGTTAGGTGTCACATGTATACCTTGATTATCACATGTATTTGTATACTCCACAGGTCGCTGGAGTCTTCTGTACTTGACCAATACAACCAATTCAACAGTAGTGAGGTAGCAATTTTGTTGCTAATATGAAGGCAGCAGTGATCTGTAACAGCAGTAGAGCATTAACACTTACATGATGCAAATACATGTAATATGAAACGTGTTCGATATTATAATACAGATGTCCATGGTATCGTATATAGCAGTCTGATCTGATGCTGAGACCCTCATAGGGAGGAAATGTTGAATAACAATATACCAAATGTAGCCGTGTTCGAACCACATTTAACCCTTTGGACCCGAAAGCCCGCTATAGCGGTTTATGCAAACAGTGTAGATCCAGATGAGCCGGCTCGTAACGAGCCGGCTCATCTGGATCTGCACTTTTTGAAAGTAATTTTCATATTTTTGAAAACAAAAATACCGCCTTTTCATAAATGGACTAGTCTGAAAACCATTTTGTGACAGTTTGATTGGTTGCACAATTAACATATCAAAATCCATTCCAGTTACTTAGGTGTGATAGGGTTAAACTAGTCAAGAAATATCCTGGGCAAACAGAGTACATCCAAGCGTGGTGGGGACCTTCCTCTGTGCCGTCCATATGGTCCGGTCTTGGGTCTTTGGAAATAACGGCAATTTCCCACAATAAAAGTTAAGGACCCGTTCTATACCTGATCATCGTTTAAGTCAAAGATAAGTGCTTCGTAAATGTGATGGACTATATATATGTATAACACTTGCTTGTTACGCTATACGGCACATGGAATGGCCAATTTTATGGAATGCCAAATCTACATAAACTCAAATAATTAATGCTAGCTTCAAATAATTAGTGCTCTCTCTAATTCTATTAGTGCTCTCTCAATTTCAATTAGTGATCTCTCTAATTCAATTTGTGCTCTCTCTTATTCAATTTGTGCTCTCTCAAATTCAATTTGTGCTCTCTTTAATTCAATTAGCGCTAGCTGTAATGATAATTAATAGAGAGAGCACAAATTGAATTAGAGAGAGCACAAATTGCACAAATTGAATTAGAGAGAGCACAAATTGAATTAGAGAGAGCACTAATTGAATTAGAGAGAGCACAAATTGAATTAGAGAGAGCACTAATTGAATTAGAGCGAGCACAAATTCAATTAGAAGAGAGAGCACAAATTCAATTAGAGAGCACAAATTCAATTAGAGAGAGCACAAATTGAATTAAAGAGATCACTAATTGAATTGGAGAGACTGACATGTGCATACACTGGTCACCAATGATCCACACAGACTGACGTGGCTCTACACTAGTCATAATATGAACAATGTGAAGATACGGAAAGAACTTTTGTATCTACACGATATGAGGGGATACAGTTACACAGTACATACTGTTGTTCGAAGTTTGCCTCCTCCTCCTCGCAGTGGTTTGACATAGTTTTGCAAATTTAGGACACTCACTGATTAATAAATTGAATATATATTCAACATCCTGGACGGCTATTCTATGATAGAGTGTACAAAGTATGTTCCACTTTTGGTGAAAAATCAACTTCAATATTTGACGAAATCAAGATATGTGTCATGTTGCTGTACATCTTGAGGACAGGAATCCAAAATATTTCAGCACAAAGAGATCAACTTCAATGAAAATATGTATATGTTCCAATGCCAGTCAGTCTGAGGTACGGACCCTACACATTTTACAAAAGTATACATATCAGCATATCAGAATACTCTACAGACAATATATAATGAACATATATAGTTGAAATGGAAATATGTCGAGTAACCATGGAGATATTCAAGATGGCGTCCAAGATGGCCGCTGTTTTGAAAATAAGCATTAACATGTATAATTGTTCAAATCACTCTATAAACCAATGCTTCAATGTTTGATGGCAATATTATATGCATACTATAATAATAACTAAAATTTGAAGTGAAGGAAGATGACATGTGATGCAGGGTCAAGGTCATATTCAAGGTCAAAGTTCAAATATTAGTCATTTTGTATTGTTTCTAACACTAATCATACCTTTTATAATCAAGTTTTGAATGGAAAGTATAAATACCAACATATAGGAATACTATTAATCTACAAACATTATGTAATGCATATATTTAGGTAAAATGATGATACATTTATGTAGAATAGCCGTCAAGATATACAAGACGACGTCTCTTTAATTCAATTAGCGCTAGCTGTAATGATAATTAATAGAGAGAGCACAAATTGAATTAGAGAGAGCACAAATTTGAATTAGAGAGAGCACAAATTCAATTAGAGAGAGCACTAATTGAATTAGAGAGAGCATTAATTGAATTCGTGCTAGCTCTATATTATTTGCAGAGCTCAAAAATACATACAGTTAATGCTCTCTCTAATTCAATTAGTGCTCTCTCAAATTAAATTAGTGCTCTCTCTAATTCAATTTGTGCTCTCTCAAATTCAATTAGTGATCTCAAATTCAATTAGTGCTCTCTCAAATTTAATTCATGCTCTCTCTATTAATGAAATTGAATTAGAGAGAGCTCAAATTGAATTAGAGAGAGCACAAATTGAATTAGAGAGATCACTAATTGAAATTGATAGAGCACTAATAGAATTAGAGAGAGCACTAATTATTTGAAGCTAGCATTAATTAATTGAGTTTATGTAGATTTGGCGTTCCATACAATTTGGCCATCTTTGTGTTTGCCAGTCATCAGCCAGTTTCACCTCTTCTTGCGTTTGACAAAGAAATGACAATGAGAAGTAGAACATATGATATAATTGAGCTAATCCTACATACGAATAGTGAAAGTTGGAGAGACTGGCCATAATTATTTGGGGAATTCGGTTAAGCTATATAGTAAAGCTAAATAATATAGGCTAATGGGTGTTTTCTAATATATTGCTAAAAATATGCATTCGTGTAAGTTTTCAAATCGAGCCCGGCCATGAAACTATTATGTGCGTACGTAAATGTAATAGGGTCTGCCTAAATGGCGTAATGATGAAAAATGAAGGATAATGGAGAAAATGACGGAAAATGATGAATAATTGGGGAAATGACGGATAATAACGGGATAATTGGGAAATTACGGCGTTATGGTGGATAATGGCGATTTATTTAGTGATAGTGGCGATTTTGTATGGATACAGATAGAAAATGATGGGTCAAGACCACCCGAATGACGCTGGTCAAGGTCACACCAAATGTATGGTGGGTAATGGTGATTGTTTAGGAATAGATGTGGTAAATGACGGGTGTATATGGTGGATAATGGTGATTTTTGTGTCACCCACGATAGTGAAAAGTGAGACATAGCGGTCACAATTCCGGTGTCGTCGTCGTCATCAATTTTTTACCTAATTTTTACTTAAGTCCAAATAACACAAATATCTTGATCCGTTAGTCGGATCATTACCAAACTTCACCAATGGCTTCATCACATTGATAGCTATCCATCCAATGTCATTCGGGTGGCATTGACATTCACATTGGTGTCTTAACCTTTGTGTCAATAAGTTTGAACGTACCGGTACATCAAAATTTCGCATATCTGCTGATAAATTTGTTGGATGTGCGCCAAACTTCATCAATACTGTTTTGACATTGATATCTAACCACTCTACTGTCTGTTCCACGTTTTGCTGCCGACAAACATTTGGCTATTACACACATTAAACTAAACCATATTTAAATGTAAGAACTTGTTCATCAATAACAAAACAGTCAGCCTCCCTTTATTTGTTTTATTTGATGAAATTCCATCAAATATTGATTTTAATCTGAAAAGAAAAATTCCTCTTGGGAATTTAACATGGGATAAAAGGAGGTGAAGGAGCTGGAGAGAAGTAAACAAAATGGGGGGGGGGGTGGAAATTGACTCCTAAACATGGCTAGATAACTTGGAAATGATGTAACTAAGCAAACAAACGTTAGATTTTGAAAATCTGTTCAACGGTTCCAAAATTATTTAAAAATCGATGTTTAACTACATTTACCATGTTAAATTCCCATAGTAAATCACAGGTTGAAGTAACAGACCGAGGTCTATAAATACATTAAATATGCCTAAAAGCATCAATAAATGAAAACAAAATAAGCTAAAAATTATTTTTTTACTCCCCCGATATGCTCCATATTACAAGGTTGATAAGTTTTTAATAGGGCGAACCCGGACGGCCTCGAGACAACGGACTCCCACGACACGTCAACCGAGTTCTATCATTGTCGCCTATTGCAGAAGTTGGGACAATGTTAGTATTCCGCAACGATATATTCTCCGATGCGCTATGTCAACGCGTTTTCGAGCTATCGATTGTTTTGTCATCATTGCTTGGTCGTGAAAGAACCGCAACATTTCCGAGGCGAATACTGCTATATAACGGAGTAAACATCGGGTTCAAAATACACTTTTACGTCGTCCCGGCCCGTAAAGAAACATTTTGCATAGAGAAAACATTCTTTTCAATCGAACATTTTATCAAACCTACATGTATACCCGTCCTGTGCGTCACGACAGACAATTTAATCGTCACGACAGACAATTTAATCGCACAGACATTTCTATCATTTCTCGGGAAGCCATGTTTTCCAATTTATGTTCATCCGGAATTCCGTGTGACGTCATCACATTGTAATGATCTTTTTGGTTGGTTTTATTATCTTGTTCCCGGTATATGCGCGCTGGCGACTTGCCAGGTATCACTAAGGCGATCGCTCTGGTGAATTTTTTGTCGAAATCGGATTGTTATGTCATCCAAGATGGCCGCCGAAAGGTCAAAAGGTCGTTCTTTTATTAGAGATTTCAAAATTCTTCTTCACATGAATCACTTGGCCCATGGTAGCCAAACTTAAAAGTTATGGTCCATGGGTGAAGCCTTTTCAGATTTGTTAAAATGGAGGTCATCGCTAATCCAAGATGGCCGCCGTCTAAAAATAGCATAAATTCTTCAAAAATCTTCTTCTCATGAACCGCTAGCCGGATTTCGACGAAACTTGGTAGGAATGATCAATGTACAATGCTCTGTCAAAGTTGTTAAAATGGTGATCCCGGGTTCAAAAATGGGCGTGGCCCGTGGGGTCAAATTGGGGTCAAATTTTATTTTTGACTGAATATGGTCAAGTCATATATCGAATTGAATTTATCAAAGAGGCGATCACTTTGGTGCATTTTTTGTCGAAACTTGATGGTTATGTCATCCAAGATGGCCGCCGAGAGGTCAAATGGTCGTTCTTTTATTAGAGATTTCAAAATTCTTCTTCACATGAATCAGCTTGGCCCATGGTAGCCAAACTTAAAAGTTATGGTCCATGGGTGAAGCCTTATCAGATTTGTTAAAATGGAGGTCATCGCTAATCCAAGATGGCCGCCGTCTAAAAATAGCATAAATTCTTAAAAAATCTTCTTCTCATGAACCGACAGCCGGATTTCGACAAAACTTGGTAGGAATGATCAATGTTCAATGCTCTTTGAAAGTTGTTAAAATGGTGACCCCGGGGTCAAAAATGTGCGTGGCCCGTGGGGTCAAATTGGGGTCAAATTTTATTTGTGACCGAATATGATCATGTTATATATCAAATAGAAGGTATCACTAAGGCGATCGCTCTGGTGATTTTTTTGTCGGAATCAGATGGTTATGTCATCCAAGATGGCCGCCGAAGGTCAAAAGGTCGTTCTTTTATTAGAGATTTAAAAATTCTTCTTCACATGAACCGCTTGGCCCATGGTAGCCAAACTTCACAGTTATGGTCCATGAGTGAAGCCTTTTCAGATTTTTAAAATGGAGGTCATCGCTAATCCAAGATGGCCGCCGTCTAAAAATAGCACAAATTCTTGAAAAAATCTTCTTCTCATGAACCACTGGCCGGATTTCGACGAAACTTGTTAGGAATGATCGATGTACAATGCTCTTTTAAAGTTGTGAAAATGGTGACCCCGGGGTCAAAAATGGGCGTGGCCCGTGGGGTCAAATTTTATTTTTGACCGAATGTGCTCATGTCATATATCAAATTGAAGGTATCGATGAGGCGATTGCTCTGGCGCAATATTTGTCGGAATCGGATGATTATGTCATCCATGATGGCCGCCAAAATGTCCATTTATTTGAGATTTTGAACGTCTTTTTCTCAGGAACCACATGGCCGCTGCTGGCCAAACTTTATAGGAAGTTAAGATCCTTGGGTGAAGCATTTTCAGATTTAGTAAAATGAGTCATCGCTTAATCCAAGATGACCGCCGTCTAAAAATAGCACAAATTCTTAAAAAAATCTTCTTCTCATGAACCACTGGCCGGATTTCGACGAAACTTGTTAGGAATGATCGATGTACAATGCTCTTTTAAAGTTGTGAAAATGGTGACCCCGGGGTCAAAAATGGGCGTGGCCCGTGGGGTCAAATTTTATTTTTGACCGAATGTGCTCATGTCATCAAATTGAAGGTATCGATGAGGCGATTGCTCTGGCGCAATATTTGTCGGAATCGGATGATTATGTCATCAATGATGGCCGCCAAAAGGTCCATTTATTTGAGATTTTGAACGTCTTTTTCTCAGGAACCACATGGCCGCTGCTGGCCAAACTTCATAGGAAGTTCCGATCCTTGGGTGAAGCATTTTCAGATTTGGTAAAATTAGTCATCGCTTAATCCAAGATGACCGCCGTCTAAAAATAGCACAATTTTTTTAAAACACATGAACTCAATGTCACATTCTCCTCTGGTGTTCATAGAGTCAGGTGAGCGAATTAGGGCCATCATGGCCCTCTTGTTTTTATGTGTAATGACCATACTTTATAATCTGTGGAAATTTTCTTTGTTCAGGTGACGCATTTAATTAGTATAAATAATTAAAAAACAGCATGCCTCATTTGCACATGAAAATAACCGGATACCACTGCGAGTCACTACCAGTGAGATAACTATTACTAAATGATTATTAGCCAGGTTTTTGGAAAAAAAATCCAGGCTATTGGATTGGCGAAAGCCGGGCGGGCGGGCGGGCGGGCGGGCGGGCGGCGTCCACAATCGATGTTAAGTTTTCGTGTTTCAGTCCATTTCTTTGTTACTGTACCACCTAGGACCACCAAACTTTCACAGCTTCATAATCAAGGGGTGCCCACCACATATTACTATCCAACATGTTACTTTTAGCTCACCTAGCGAAGCTCATGTGAGCTATTGTGTCCGTCGTCGTCGTCCGTGAACATTTCAAACGTCTTTCTCCTCGGTAACCATTGGGTCCTATAGTCACCAAACTTCATGGTCATGGTCCTTAGGTAGGGGGATTACAAAATTGTTAAAATGACGTCATTACGTAATCCAAGATGGCCGCCGTCTAAAAATAGCACAAATTCTTCAAAATCTTCTTCTCAAGAACCGCCAACCGGATTTCGACAAAACTTGGTAGGAATGGTCGATGTACATTGCTCTTTCAAAGTTGTTAAAATGGAAAATGACCCGACGGGGTCAAAAATGGGCGTGGCCCGTGGGGTCAAATTGGGGTCAAATTTTATTTTTGACTGAATATGGTCATGTCATATATCAAATTGAAGGTATCAATGAGGCGATCACTCTGGTGCATTTTTTGTCGAAATCGGATTGTTATGTCATCCAAGATGGCCGCCGAAATGTCAAAAGGTCGTTCTTTTATTAGAGATTTCAAAATTCTTCTTCACATGAACCGCTTGGCCCATGGTAACGAAACTTAAAAGTTATGGTCCATGGGTGATGCCTTTTCAGGTTTGTTAAAATGGAGGTCATCGCTAATCCAAGATGGCCGCCGTCTAAAAATAGCATAAATTCTTAAAAAATCTTCTCATGAACCGCTAGCCGGATTTCGACGAAACTTTGTAGGAATGATCGATGTTCATTGCTCTTTCACAGTTGTTAAAATGGTGACCCCGGGGTCAAAAATGGGCGTGGCCCGTGGGGTCAAATTGGGGTAAAATTTTATTTTTGACTGAATATGGTCATGTTATATATCAAATCGAAGGTATCAATGAGGCGATCACTCTGGTACATTTTTTGTCAAAATCGGATTGTTATGTCATCCAAGATAGCCGCCGAAATGTCAAAAGTTCGTTCTTTTATTAGAGATTTCAAAATTCTTCTTCACATGAATCGCTTGGGCCATGGTAACCAAACTTAAAAGTTATGGTCCATGGGTGAAGCCTTTTCAGATTTGTTAGAATGGAGGTCATCGCTAATCCAAGATGGCCGCCGTCTAAAAATAGCATAAATTCTTAAAAAGTCTTCTTCTCATGAACCGCTAGCATGATTTCGACGAAACTTGGTAGGAATGATCGATGTACAATGCTCTTTCAAATTTGTTAAAATGGTTACCCCGGTGTCAAAAATGGGCGTCGCCCGTGGTGTCAAATTTTATTTTTGACCGAATATGGTCATGTTATATATCAAATCGAAGGTATCAATCAGGCGATCACTCTGGTACATTTTTTGTCGAAATCGGATTGTTATGTCATCCAAGATGGCCGCCGAAATGTGAAAAGGTCGTTCTTTTATTAGAGATGTCAAAATTCTTCTTCACATGAACCGCTTGGCCCATGGTAGCCAAACTTCACAGTTATGGTCCATGGGTGAAGCCTTTTCAGATTTGTTAAAATGGAGGTCATCGCTAATCCAAGATGGCCGCCGTCTAAAAATAGCACAAATTCTTAAAAAAATCTTCTTCTCATGAACCACTGGCCGGATTTCGACGAAACTTGTTAGGAATGATCGATGTACAATGCTCTTTTAAAGTTGTGAAAATGGTGACCCCGGGGTCAAAAATGGGCGTGGCCCGTGGGGTCAAATTTTATTTTTGACCGAATGTGCTCATGTCATATATCAAATTGAAGGTATCGATGAGGCGATTGCTCTGGCGCAATATTTGTCGGAATCGGATGATTATGTCATCCATGATGGCCGCCAAAAGGTCCATTTATTTGAGATTTTGAACGTCTTTTTCTCAGGAACCACATGGCTGCTGCTGGCCAAACTTCATAGGAAGTTAAGATCCTTGGGTGAAGCATTTTCAGATTTGGTAAAATGAGTCATCGCTTAATCCAAGATAACCGCCGTCTAAAAATAGAACAAATTCTTAAAAAAATCTTCTTCTCATGAACCACTGGCCGGATTTCGACGAAACTTGTTAGGAATGATCGATGTACAATGCTCTTTTAAAGTTGTGAAAATGGTGACCCCGGGGTCAAAAATGGGCGTGGCCCGTGGGGTCAAATTTTATTTTTGACCGAATGTGCTCATGTCATATATCAAATTGAAGGTATCGATGAGGCGATTGCTCTGGCGCAATATTTGTCGGAATCGGATGATTATGTCATCCATGATGGCCGCCAAAAGGTCCATTTATTTGAGATTTTGAACGTCTTTTTCTCAGGAACCACATGGCCGCTGCTGGCCAAACTTCATAGGAAGTTCCGATCCTTGGGTGAAGCATTTTCAGATTTGGTAAAATGAGTCATCGCTTAATCCAAGATGACCGCCGTCTAAAAATAGCACAATTTTTTTAAAACACATGAACTCAATATGTCACATTCTCCTCTGGTGTTCATGGAGTCAGGTGAGCGAATTAGGGCCATCATGGCCCTCTTGTTTTTATGTGTAATGACCATACTTTATAATCTGTGGAAATTTTCTTTGTTCAGGTGACGCATTTAATTAGTATAAATAATTAAAAAACAGCATGCCTCATTTGCACATGAAAATAACCGGATACAATAACCGGATACCACTGCGAGTCACTACCAGTGAGATAACTATTACTAAATGATTATTAGCCAGGTTTTTTGAAAAAAATCCAGGCTATTGGATTGGCGAAAGCCGGGCGGGCGGGCGGGCGGCGTCCACAATGAATGTTAAGTTTTCGTGTTTCAGTCCATTTCTTTGTTACTGTACCACCTAGGACCACCAAACTTTCACAGCTTCATAATCAAGGGGTGCCCACCACATATTAATATCCAACATGTTACTTTTTAGCTCACCTGAGCGAAGCTCATGTGAGCTATTGTTACCGCAATGTGTCCGTCGTCCGTCGTCCGTCGTCGTCCGTCGTCGTCCGTGAACATTTTCAAACGTCTTCTCCTCGGTAACCATTGGGTCTATAGTCACCAAACTTCATGGTCATGGTCCTTAGGTAGGGGGATTACAAAATTGTTAAAATTACGTCATTACGTAATCCAAGATGGCCGCCGTCTAAAAATAGCACAAATTCTTCAAAAATCTTCTTCTCAAGAACCGCCAACCGGATTTCGACAAAACTTGGTAGGAATGATCGATGTACATTGCTCTTTCAAAGTTGTTAAAATGGTGACCCCGGGGTCAAAAATGGGCGTGGCCCGTGGGGTCAAATTGGGGTCAAATTTTATTTTTTGACTGAATATGGTCATGTCATATATCAAATTGAAGGTATCAATGAGGCGATCGCTTTGGTGCATTTTTTGTCGAAATCGGATTGTTATGTCATCCAAGATGCCGCCGAAATGTCAAAAGTCGTTCTTTTATTAGAGATTTCAAAAGAAAATTCTTCTTCACATGGAACCGCTTGGCCCATGGTAACGAAACTTAAAAGTTATGGTCCAATGGGTGATTGCCTTTTCAGGTTTGTTAAAATGGAGGGTCATCGCTAATCCAAGATGGCCGCCGTCTAAAAATAGCATAATTCTTAAAAAAATCTTCTTCTCATGAACCGCTATCCGGATTTCGACGAAACTTGGTAGGAATGATCGATGTTCATTGCTCTTTCAAATTGTTAAAACTGGTGACCCCGGGGTCAAAAATGGGCGTCGCCCGTGGGGTCAAATTTTATTTTTGACGAATATGGTCATGTTATATATCAAATCGAAGGTATCAATCAGGCGATCACTCTGGTACATTTTTGTCGAAATCGGATTATGTCATCCAAGATGGCCGCCGAAAATGTGAAAAGGTCGTTCTTTTATTATTTGAGATGTCAAAATTCTTATTCACATGAACGCTTTGGCCCATGGTAGCTAAACTTAAAAGTTAGTGGTCCATGGGTGAAGCCTTTTCAGATTTGTTAAAATGGAGGTCATCACTAATCCAAGATGGCTGCCGTCTAAAAATAGCATAAATTCTTAAAAATCTTCTTATCAATCGCTGGCCGGATTTCGACTAAACTTGGTAGGAATGATCGATTTACAATGCTCTTTCAAAGTTGTGAAAATGGTGACCCCGTGGTCAAAAATGGGCGTGGCCCGTGGGGTCAAATTGGGGTCAAATTTTATTTTTGACCGAATATGGTCATGTTATATATCAAATTGAAGGTATCGATGAGGCGATTGCTCTGGTGCAATATTTGTCGGAATCGGATGATTATGTCATCCATGATGGCCACCAAAAGGTCCATTTATTCAAGATTTTGAACGTCTTTTTCTCAGGAACCACATGGCCGATGCTGGCCAAACTTCATAGGAAGTTAAGATCCTTGGGTGAAGCATTTTCAGATTTGGTAAAATGACAGTCATCGCTTAATCCAAGATGACCGCCATCTAAAAATAGCACAATTTTTTTAAAACACATGAACTGAATGTCACATTCTCCTCTGGTGTTCATGGAGTCAGGTGAGCGAATTAGGGCCATCATGGCCCTCTTGTTTTTTAACTTGACCCATTTTTTCCACGCAGTCGACTTAGCCATTTTCAATGTTAACTTTTCGCGTTTACAATGTTAAGTTTTCGTGTTTGAGTCCATTTCTTTGTTACTGTACCACCTAGGACCACCAAACTGTCACAGCTTCATAATCAAGGGGTGCCCACCACATATTACTATCCAACATGTTACTTTTTTTTAACTTGACCCATGTTTTCCGCGCAGTCGACTTAGCCATTTTCAATGTTAAGCTTTCACGTTTACAATGTTACGTTTTCGTGTTTAAGTCCATTTCTTTGGTACTGTACCACCTAGGACCACCAAACTTTCACAGCTTCATATAGCCAATGGGTGCCTACCACATACAACTATCCAACATGTGACCATTTTTTTACCTTCACCTATTATTTCTACGTACATGTAATTGATTTAGCCATTTTCAACGTTAACTTTTTAACGTACGTCTGGTTAAAGTTTTTTGGTTAAATGTTTTTCGTTATACTATATCTCTGCAACTGCTTCGCCCATTACCTTGAAACTTCACATGGGTGTTTATCATCATCCATATTTTCATTCTACCCCCCAACCGTGCGGCCCCTGTGCCCAATGTCAAGGTCAAATTACTTTTAATTTTTTTGTTAAAGATTTTTTCTGTACTATATCTCTGCAACTGCTTCACCCATTACCTTAATACTTCACATGGGTGTTTATCATCATTGTCGCACCCGCTTGCAGAAAGCGCGATATCGTCGGCATTTTGGCATACGTCCGTCCGTACGTCCGTGTGTCCGGTTAAATTTTTTTCGTTAAAGTTTTTCCATCTACTATATCTATTTGTTTAGTGTCCATGCCTCGCCCCAAGGCGCGACATGCAGGCCACGGTCATCTAGTCTACAAAAAGTGGGTATAATTATGTTATCCAAGTGTCTATGCTTGGAAAAAACCTGGCCTTCGTGGCTTTGCCTCGTTTCTTGTATCTGTATAGCGGGCACTCGTAATTTTTAGAACTGGTGTAATAGTGACACAAATATACACTTGTTTACTTCCTAGAAATAACAGCTTGTGCCTACTGAGGGGGGCATGTACCTTTAACTGTCAGTTTCACCATTATCAGTTGTTTCCCCCACTATATATAGTTTCATTTTTTAATATACAAGTAGAAAACAATAAATTTAATGTTTTTATTAAGAAGATATATAACATATAAAATTCCAATGCGCTCCGAAACCTCCAAGGCCATCTTATATTGTCGGTAGGTATTTTTTCTAATATTGTACAAACTCCACTTTACTCATGCGCATTCAGCTTGACTGAAATATATATTATACATATGTAACAGTATATTATATATATTAAAGAAGAAACAAATAAATATAACATATAAAACTCCAATGCACCGCGAAATCTCCAATGCGCCTAAAAATATCCAATGCGCACTTTAGTCATACCCCCCAAAAATGTTGTTTGCGCTATTAAGGCAAACCCGCACTGAGTACAATCCAGCGTTCATAGGACGCCATTTTTTTTTCGCTATCCGCGAACAACAAAAAATACAAGCGTCAAACAGAAACATAACAAATGGCCACATTTGTGCGCGTAACAGAGGACGAAAATGAGGAATCGATAGAAATCCCGACAGAAGATGATGACGGAGCCGGTGACGGGACCCTTCTGTTGTCGTCTTTGTCGGCACAGTTTCCCGGAGCATGTGGACTGAAATACCGCAGCGAAGAGACACGATCCCTGAGAGGAGTCCGACTTGCCAGTGGATATCTACATCCTCCCAATGGTTTCTGGGGTGCTACAACATATATTGTAGTTTTCCCAAAAGGTGAACAACTTGTTTTCCCACCAACCCCGGTTACACCCACCTCTCTTGTTGCAACCACAGGTGATTCTAGCGTGTCTTGGATGGTCAGTTATTGTTTGTATACAGGGGTCATACCAATTATCCGGACAATCAATTTATCGTACAAATGAAAATAGCTGTTAATTAAACGCATTCATTTGATACGATTTTGCAACGAACACATCTAAGTCACTCCGGTGCTTGCTGTTTCCATGCCAGTGTGAATAATATATTGCCAAGGTAAACATTTTAGTAAAATTTGCTGAAAACATTCCCCCCAACAATGTCCACAAGTTGTTTACAACGTCAAACATCGCGCGGGGGCTTGTATCTGTCGCGCATAAATTATTTGAGGCTCCTATAGAGTTTTTCAATACTCTGTTGTGCGAAGTATGCAGACGATACGATGCATTCCTCCAATATCATTTTCAGACTGTTTAATGTACAATGCAGAGCAGGAATGCAAAAATGTATCGTGATGGAAAAAGAACGAAGAGCTACTTATCCAAAAACAAATAATAATTGTTTCAAGGCCAAATCGCCCCAAGCCATTTCGGACCCAAGCCATTACACACCATTTCGCACCCATATTAATTTGTGGGTAAAAGCGACAGGTGAGAAAACACCATGTACGAATCAGAATTTCCTTTATGGGCCTCATTACCGCGGATTTTTCTACCAAATTATGACGAGGTCAATTCAGTGTGCCCATTACGTCATTGCAGAGTTGTTCTATAAATACAATAAATTATATAAATACAATGTTTTCCAAGAAGCAATTTTTTTCTGCAGAACTACACAATGCTGTTTACACTGGTTTTCAGGCGATAACATTATGATTTTAAGGTGAGAATACAAGTTGTAATACGGTTATACATTTGTCCGGATAATTGATTGTCAATGTTAATTTTGTGGCAATCTTACGACTAATGATCGGACCCAATTTTAAGTGAGAAAGATGGCACAGTTTGCTAAATCATTTGTATGCGTTGAGAAAGCAAGAACTGACGATTGTTCTGTGAAAATTGTATGCCCGTAGCTGCTATTTTAAGAAAAATATAAAACAACTGCCATTTTTGTCCGATAATCTAGAGGATCCCTGTATACATGAAACACCTTTCTAAACAATGTACAAAACAATTCAAAAGCGCCCAGGTGTAATAATAATAGTATTTAGAATGGTATAAAACTCCCATTTGCCACCCAATTTGAAACAAAAAGCCATGCGATGTAGTGTTCTGGAAAAATCGCCTACCGGTATACAACGATGTATATTGAGTTTTATGTCGCCTATAACTTGCTAATTAATGCATGAATTTTTATGCCACCGGTCTCGAAGAGCCGGGTGGCATATTGTTTTTGGACTGTGTCCGTCCGTCACACTTTTCGGTTAACCACTTTGTCACAGTTTCTCAAACTGGCCATAGCATCTACATAAGTTGCTTAATCGCTTCAATACTTCAACACTTAATTCATTGGTATGTGTGCCACACCTGCCTTTTCATAATTTATATGACCTTCGCCTTTTCACCTTCACCAGGTTACTTAAATGACTTAACAATTTTGGTTAACCAGTTCGTCACAGTTTCTCAAACTGGCCATAACATCTACATAAGTTGCTTAATCGCTTCAATACTTCATTCATTGGTATGTGTGCCACACATGCCTTTTCATAATTTATATGACCTTCGCCTTTTAACCTTCACCAGGTTACTTAAATGACTTAACCACTTTGTCACAGTTTCTCAAATATGCTGCAGGTGGCATCCGCGTTCGACAGACGCAGTTCTTGTTTTTCTTATTATACAGTTATATGTATAATATATAATTGAAAAAAATTGGGTATTTTCTTACATAATTTAATTTTATATCAAAATAAATCAAATTATGTAAGAAAATACCCAATTTGTTCAACTATATATTATACATATTCAACTGTATAATAGCAACTGTATAATAGATATAATAAGAAAACAAATAATTGCATACATTAATTATTAATTAGCAAGTTATAGGCGATATAAAAACTCCATTTCGCCCGACAATCTCCATTTCGTACTTCAGTCATACCCTATACAACGCATTACAGCATGTCGAAAGAGTGTGCTTGGAGTGTGTTTTCTGCATAGATTTTACAGTTGCTAATACATTAACATAAATCTCGAAGATTTTGAGTGTAAACTGCACTAAAAATGCGTCTCACTAACCTAAATTCGCTTTTTAAAAATGAATGTTAGCCGCCATGGTTTGGTTGGTTACTGGAGACTGACATCATTTCCCATTAGCCAACCCAATCAGTGCGTGTCCCGTGATTCGAGATAAAACATTTCATAGAATGATTCTTGTCTGCAAAATAAGATTGTTGTTAGATTAAAATTTGCGTTAGCGCGTTTAGCAACACGGGAGTCGGCCATCTTGATTCTTGACTTATTGTTGGTGTTTTCGGGGTATGTTCTGAAAGTGTCAATAAATCTTGCCAATTCGTCCCGAGTTTTCATTGGCTGTTGATCATCTCGCAGATAAATGAGGCACAGTGAAGGAAAACTTGAAAGATTTCTATTGTTTATGATTTTAACAATATTAAAGAGCAGATTAATCGCGGATGTAGAAAATCATGGTAGGTTCATGAACAAAATTACCTAAACGGCGAAAATTACCATTATTTAATCCAAACACTGAATTTGGTGGCATTGTTAAAGGACTTAATGTACGTCAAATCATGCTTATTTTAATCACCTCATGTAAAGCACATTGCGGCTGCACAAATGTCTATAAATTACAAAATATGTGAATACCCCGAAATCTCTGACTACCCCGAAAACTGGGTCTCGTCCATAGTCAAAATGTGTAAAATTTCTCAGACACTGCTGATGGAATAGCTGTCTTACTTATTTACTACATGTAAGTTAACTGTTCAACTAATAAACTAACCTTTCATCATGTCACTGGATAGTTCTGCTTCACGTTTAATACCAAATTTGCTATGCTGATCCAGTTAGTTGCGTACGGTAACTCTTGCAATCTACTCCCGTACGGGAGTAGATTGCAAGAGTTACCATTCGCAACTATGATCCAGTATGCTGTTTAGAGGTGCAACGATACGGTCAAACCCGTATTGCGATATATTGCGATACAACAAACCCATATTGCAATACGTATTGCGATATTATACCATGTATTAACAAATAATAATAAAAGCAAACAGGAGATAAATAACTGTCTTTATTGTTTATTATTGTCATTAGAACACATCAAAACACTGTGTGGGTCAGGACTTTGCCCAGAAACGGTTCACATTAATGATTATTTCTGGACGAGAGGAAATTAGGGAGAAGTGATAAAAATCATATTTTCCCTGATTTTTTCTCTTAATTATACATGTAGTTATCGCGTAACTGTATACATTAACTCTATGTTTTCAAAAGCATGCATATCTATTAGACGGGTAGAGGCATCATCATGCTGAGCCACCTCGTCGAGACGGTTTAAGCGAGCGTTAACAACGTATACTTTCATTGAGAAATAAAAAGCACATTGGGGGGTGGGGAGGGGGGGGGGGGGGGGGGAGTGAGGAGGGCTGGGGATGGAAGCAAATGTAGTATATTGTAGAATTTGAAAACAGATTGTAGAATTTGAAAAAAAATAAAATATTTCATCTCAAAAGTATATGTTGTTACCACCCATTTGAACCTCTTTAACTGTACATAAATATCGTTTATGAACTTGGATGTGCATAAATTCTGTATATTTACTTAATACCAAACTGAATTATCATACAAATCGTGTTACGTTAACATCGATTGGAAAAAATTGCAAAAGGACGAAACTACGTAGGTACGAAATCGCCGAAATTATCCGTGATATTTACAGACTTTTTCATGTTTTCTGACAATAGAGTTAGTCATATTTGGTTGAAATAAACAGTTAGTAATGTAATAAACAATATAAAAATTTTCCAAATAGAAAATTAGTTTTTATTATACTTACCTGTGATGTTACTTTTGCTATCAGCATGTCTAAAAAGACCCTTTCTGACCTATTATTTATATTAAATAAATTATCCTACCAAGGTCTGCACTTTAGCCATAACCCTTCGTGAAAAGCGTCTATGCGCAACTTCCGGTAGCCATATCCGTCATCTAACGTATCCTGTAGCGGGGAGGGAGGATAAACAGAAGGTTTATAAAGGGCATTTATAAAGTAACATCACAGGTAAGTATAATAAAAACTAATTTTCTATTTGGAAAATTTTTATTTTTATTCCTTACCCTGTGATGTTACTTTTGCTACAGAATTTGTCTCCTCGGTGGGATAGTAAGGATGCATTATCCTTTCTGTGTCAATGATTAAATTGATATCGGTTATTCTACCAAAGTTAAAAAAATAAACTTCTTTGTCCTCTATTGAATAACGTACTTTACCCTAATGGCTAGTGAAGACCTTACCTAACGACTTATCTTATTTGAATCTATCCTCAAATATGCATAATCGAAATGCGGCCCCCCACCCCCCATTTTTGTTACACAAAAAAAGTAGGTTTTCCTACCTCTCTCTCTCTATATCTCTCAGATCTATTGTGTGAGCCTATCCATATTGCGAAACATTGCTACGGGCGGATTAACTGAGATGGCTGAAAAGAAGAAGTATTAGACTGCCTGCGACTTACGCACATCAGTGAGTCTTGTTTTTCTTCCTCATGTGTAATGTGGCGAGATCGAACCACTGACTGCTTTCGTACCGCTACACGTTGATAAATGTGTCTGCGCCATCCGTCTCGTAGGTTGAACTTAACTTTGCGTAATGAATAATAATCCAGCCCGCATGCAATGTTTCACAATATTATTGTTCGAGCATGGACACATGATATACACAATATGACACTCAAACCGAGGAACATTCTTGAGATAGAAATGAAATTGGAAGAATAGTTATACACATTCCAACCATATCTTGGTAAAGTGTACTCTCTACCTGTGTGACCTTGAAAATTGATATTATGCGCCTTCAAACTCACACGCGTTATATGTCACCGGTAAAGTGCACTATTTCCCTCGAGTATGCTAATGATAATTAACGTTTATGCACAATTCACTAGCGGATCACTTGTTAAAGAACACTTTTTAACTTCGCCAACTGATGGAGAAAAGTCAATGCACATCCTCGACGGTAATAGTAAAGTGCACATCTTTACCAGAGTATCAATTATAGTTCCAACTAGCCCCGGTCCTGCAGGACTTGTCCTGCAGCAACGAGTGGGCCTAGCTTGTATAGGTCTCCACATTGTTCAGACATCGACCTGAGATAGAAGGTGGAGAACGTGGTATTGTTTCTCCAGGAAGCAGTTTCCATGATTCTATTCAACGGAATTCTGTTTTTGAAAGCCCATGAAGTAGAGATTGCTCTCCACCTCATGGGCTGTGATCTTAAGATTTGAACTAATCTTATCGGAGAAAACCTTCGTATGCCCTTCTAATAGCCAGCGTTACCCATTTTTGACACCGTGGCTTTTGACACATATGCTCACCCGATATAGGAATGAAAAGCTTGACTCTCTTAGCTCTCGTCTTCTTAGCGAGTGAAATGTATTTCCTTACTGCTCTAACAGGACATAGGGTAGTATCCGTAACCGAAACTCCCTTGGCAGTTTTTAGAGGGCTGGGATACGAATAGGGGCCATCACCTCGTGAGGTGCCGCTGTCTTGGGTAAAAAACCCCTGCTCGTAGACTAGCGTCATTGATTCCTTACCAACTCTCAAAAACTAGGATCATTAATGACCAGTGCATGGAGCTCGCTACTGCGCATAGCTGTTGCAAACGCTAATAAAAAAACGGTTTTGATAGTCCAACACGCTATAATTGCCTGTTCCATAGGCTCATATGGAGCCTTGGTTAATGCCATAACACTGCTGACAGATTCCATTTTGGAATGATTGACCTACCTATCGGCCTTTCTCTTGCAAAGCTCGCGATCATCTGCGAAAGTCGCTCATCGTCCCAATAGATCTAGCTTGGTGCTTCGTGAACTTCAACGAGCTAGCCAAAGCTGACCTATAACCCTTAATGGTAGGGACGGAGAGTTTCCTGTCTTGGAAAAGGTAGATCAAAAAATCCCCCACTTGTCCTAGAGCTGGTCTGCCAGGATCGATTTTCCTCCTATCACACCAATCTGACCAGATACCCCACTTCTGGTCATAACACTTGGAGGTGGACAATCTCTTTGCCCTGGAGATGATCTCGGCAGCCTTGTCCGAAAACTTGTCTGCTCGGATACCTCGCTTGATAATCTCCAGGCGTGTAGGTTGAGACCTGTCACGCCTGGATGAACTGTCCTCCCTTCGTGTGTGTGATAATGTTCCCGACTACCGGTAGTTTTACGGGTATCTCTATGAGGAGCTCCAGTAGTTTCCGTGAACCAGCTCCTCGTCGGCCAGCAAGGCGCAATCAGAGTGATCTTGCACCTTGCTGCTCGAATCTTCTGGAGCACCTTCGGAGAAGCACAAACGGTGGAAAGGCATATGCGTCCATCCGGTCCCACTCTAATGATAGAGCGTCTACTGCCCATGCGTGGACGTCCGGCACCGGGGACACATATAACCTGAGCCTGTTGTTCATCATCGTGGCAAACAGGTCCACCCAGGGATCGCCCCACCTTCCCAGAACAGTATTGCACACTGTCTGGTCTAACGTCCATTCCGTTAGGACCGGAGCCCCCTGGCGAGACAGGTAATCTGCTAAAATGTTCTTCTTCCCTGTGATGTGCCTGGCCGACAACTGAATGTCGTGACTGTGACACCACATTAGCAGATCCTTGTCTCTATGCAAAGGGACACCGAGTGGGTGCCTCCCTGCCTGTTCAGGTATGCGACCACTGTTGTGTTGTCCGTAACTATGCGAACATGATTTCCCCGAAGATGCTCTCCACACTGGTGAACTGCTAGCACTACCGCTCTGAGTTCCAGCATGTTGATGTGTTGTTTGCCCATCTCCGATGTCCAGCAACCTTTCATCAGAGAGCCCAGAGGTTCTAGATGTGCTCCCCAACCTGTGCTCGATGCATCTGTGGTGAGGAACATCTTGGGCTCTGGCTCTACCATGGGAACCCCCAGAAGGTAATGATTCTTCTGGGCCCACCATCTGAGATGTCTCTTGAAATCTCGGGATAGATGAATAATCATATCCAACGGGTACTGATGTGGCCTCCAATGGTAGAGTAAGTAGATTTGCAGGGGCCTCATGTGTAATCTTCCCAGACAAACCAACTCCGCCGTTGCCCCCAGGACGCCCCCAGCAACGATAGGATCTTTCTCGCGGACATGCATACAGCATCCATAGCCTCGAAGACTGCTTTTAGCGCGCTCTGAATCCTGTCTGGTGGTACCCTCACCCTGCCTACGTCCGTCAGAAAAGTTTCATCCCCACATAGCAGAAATCCTGGGATGGAACCAGTTCTGATTTCTCTATATGTGGGAATGAGACCTAGACTGGTCACCAGTCGCCAAACTCTGACCAAGTCTTCCAAGAGCATCACCCTCAACTGGTTGTGAATCAACCAGTCGTCGAAGTATTGTAGCAGAGCAACACCTCGTGTCCTTGCTGTTGCTGCTACAACCTCCATCAGTTTGGTAAACACTCTTGGTGCTGTCGAAATTCCAAATGGAAGGACCATAAACTGGTAAACCTTTCCTTTCCTCCCCATTGGAACCTCAGATACTTCCTTGATGCCTGTGAAATTGGCACATGGAAGTATGCATCCTTCAGATCTATGGAGACTGACCAATCGTTCACCTTTATGGCTGTTCTGATCGATCGGGCGGTCTCCATCTTGAACCGGTCTATCTGAACCAATTTGTTCAGACTGGATAAATCTAACACGGGGCGTAGTTTGCCGTTCTTTTTGGGAACGACAAACAGTCGACTGTAGAAGCCTGGAGTGGATGAATCCAGGACTTCCTCGATCGCGTTCTTGCTCAAAAGATCCTGTATCTCCTTGTCTAAGGCCTGTCTTTTGAGCAAGTCCTTCGGAGGAGTCCAAACCGGACAGCTCCTCCGAAGAGGGGGGGGTGGACTTGAAGGGAATGGAATATCCCTTCTTTATGATCCCCAACGTCCATGGACAGTTGGTGATATTCTGCCATTCGCTTAGAAAGAACGATAGTCTGCCTCCTACAGGCACTGAGGGTCTTGGAATGGACCACTCCCCCCCACACGAAACGCCCCCGCGCCTCATCAAAAACTTCCCCTTCGAGGCCTCCTACTGGAGAGAACGCCCTCGAGGGGTCCTGCCTCTTCTGCCACCCCTACCCCTTCCTCTGCCAGGAGGGGCCGGGTGCACAAACTCCTCCGCCACATATTGTGGCTGAGGCAAAACCGTTGTCTGCAACGGTAGAGGTTCTAGATCTACCTCTCCCCGCTCTGTGGCACCTCTCATCCTAGATGCTCCTCTAGGTGGCCTACTACCCTCCCGAAAATGGTTTTCGGTGCAGAAAACCCCCATAGCCAACTGCATCCTCTGCCGCTCAGCAAGGTCAGTTTCTGCTACTCCGGAACAGCGTCCTCCGAACAGCTGTTCCGATTGTAGAGGTGCCGCTCTCAGGAATTGCTTACCTTGTCCCGGAAGCACTGAGGCTTTCGACAAGGTGGCGTCCCTTCTGGCTAAGATCAAATCAGACGATGTAATTAATGACGTGGTCATCATGTGTTTGTTTGCTCTTGCCGCCGACTTCAGCAGTGCGTTGTACTGCTCTAGTGTCCCCTTTCTCTAGCGCCACCTTTGTAGCTGCTAAAGAAAGGTCTACCTGAGACGCCATCGAAACCATGGCTCTCGATCTAGTATCCATGACCTCAGACATCTTCTGAGATATCACTGGAGTCTCTACATTGAGTATGCCCACTTTCTGGGCATCCTTATCTAACGTAGGTGTCATATGCGACCACGTTGAAGAATGATTTTTATAAAACTTCAACGAGGTCGCATGGAATGCATAAATCTCTTGGGACAAACTCAGAAGTTTTTCCCATGTCCCATGATGCCTCTTGCATCTCTGCCAAAATCCTAGCCACCGTGGGCGATTGTGCAGCATTGGTTAACTCCTTAGGAGGTTCCCTGTCTAATATCCGCCTCAAACAGAGACGTGACTCTGGGCGGTTTAGTGGGTTGCGTAGGGCAAATATCTGTCGGTAAATACTTATACACCGCCTGAATGGCCTCCATATTAGGATGGTGGGGTATCCTCATCCAGTTCCTCTGCCTCCGGAGTTGGATTAGTGGAAGCAAGGGTATCGTTGTATACCTCGACTTCTTCCATATCCTCCTCTATAGGATCAAACTCCTGTTCTACAGGCTCCACTGTCGCTGACTGTGAGTCTATGAACTTCTTCATCATTAGATGCATAGATTGCATAAGTGCCTCAGATTCGGATTTCTCTTTTCTCTAAAAGGGATATTCTGATCCGTGCTTCGATGAAGATCTTTTATTCCTGTGATGCGACTTATGTCTACGTCTATGCTTGTGCCTCCGTTGTATAGACGACGAGCTAGACGCCGATGAACTCCTTCGCCTCCTCGAGGACCGGCGTTTGGATTCATCCGAGGACGACGAGCTCCTGTATGCTCTAGGTCTCTTATCAGCTCTGGCCTGTCTAATGGTAGCTCCCAACCCGGTTCCAACCAGGTGTGGTAGCTCCGAATCATAAAAATTCTTAGTGCTCTTGGCTTCTTGCCTTGTTTTAGGTGTCATGCTTTTCATCACCTGAGCACTAACGGGTGACTTGTGTACCCGTTCCGTATCTATGTCTATCTGTGTAGTATGATACTCTGGTAGTCGATTAACCTTACCCGTGGCAAATGTGCCCAACGGTGTAACAATGTAATGCGAGTCTATGTCTGGGTATTGTTGACCATCTATCGGTATACTCCCCGTATGATACACAATTGACTCAATTGTGTTGTCGTAACTTGAACTAGCCTGGCCCTCTATTTGTGTAAAGGTTGCCGGCTGTTCTGTGGTCCCATTCCCCATACTACCAGACCTACGGATCAACTCTCTACTGACACTACTCTGTCTACCGGACACCGGACACCAGACACCTGACATAGGACTACTTCCCACCAGAGCTCCGTCCCCGGCCTCCGGACCACCGGACACCGGACTTTCATTCTCCGCCGTCTCGGCTGCCTTCTGGCCGCCGGACGCCGGACCACCGGACACCGGACCACCGGACACCGGACTTCCAGTCTCCGACTTCTCGGCTGCCTCCTGGCCGCCGGACGCCGGAACCACCGGACACCTGACACCTGACATCGGACTATTGTCCCTCAGTGATCCGTAGTCAGCTGATGTGAAACCCTGTGACCAGTTTCTATCAGGTCATGTGTATCGAACTTCTTCTGCACGTCTACCACATGCCTTTCAGCTGTCGGCTGCGGTGGTAAGCCAGACTCCAAGGTTCGGTCCTTTGCACCATCCCCATCTCGGTCTGACTTATTGCTAGGTGGAGATATCACCTGCAAACTCGTTGGGCCACCTAACCGCCGTTTCTGTCGAGATACGCACAGAATCGGTTTTCCCGTTCGGATGCCTGGCCACCTCACTACGACGAGATACTGTCGATTTTAATTTGTGAGGTGTTTTGATGACGTACTTTCCGTTAAGGTCATCCTTACCAGGTCTTTTAGGAGCAGGTTTACGATCAGGAACAATTGCTTTCCTGTCGGCAGACCTTAATACTTTCTGTGCATATGTTTTGCCCACTCCTATCTGTTTCCAAGTGGTTGCCCCCCAGAGAGCCGATACAGTGCAAGGACTCTTGGGAACAACCACAGCAAGTGCGGCACATGACTTCATGATTATCAGAGGAGAAGCCATGTGTCCGCACTTTGAACGAATCTGTCCAGGCCCTTTTGGCCCTTCCAGATAGTTGTTGTTTGTCAGACATTTTGATTCCTACAGCCTAAATTATGTCAGAAAACATCATAACATAAATAGCGAAAAAGAATTCAACCCGTTGGACGATATGGAGAGAAAAGATTTCGAAAAAATATATATATTATTTTCCAAAAATTTAAAAATTCCCGAAAAAATAATTTTTCCAAAAACCAACCCAACACTATGTCTGAACTTGATACAAAGTGTCAAATGCAAATCCCAATTTCACACTTTGAAACCAACCTATTTTGGGCTCAAATCGGCCCTCCTACTACTGAAGTTTTTGACAACTTTTCCTCAAAAAAAAAATTTGTAAATCTGGATTTTTTCCCAATAAATTCGTAACGTGTAACAATCTTCCTAGAATGGAATAATTATTCACCGTATACGCCGAATTGGCGACAGAGCCGCAACGGTCTGTCCCACAAGCCACATCAAAATCCTTACAAAATGTCGACCGTTATACAAAACGTGTCGCTAAATAACAAACACAAGTTGTCGAAATACCCCAAAACTACCAACCCTAGGGAAAAACCCTTTAGTGGAGTTGTACAGTAGATAAATGTGATCAATTAGGTAATAAAATTACCACGAAAGGATCCAATTAAACTCAGAAAAATCGAATAAACCTGACCAAAAAATTGACAGCCTCCTTCGATGTTTTCTGACGATAATATGGCTACCGGAAGTTGCGCATAGACGCTTTTCACGAAGGGTTATGGCTAAAGTGCAGACCTTGGTAGGATAATTTATTTAATATAAATAATAGGTCAGAAAGGGTCTTTTTAGACATGCTGATAGCAAAAGTAACATCACAGGGTAAGGAATAAAAACTTGTTTTCGGCATAAAAGGATTGCATTAGAATATATCGATTTCGTATTTAATTCTTTCACACTTTTCGGCGAAAAAGAAAGTTGCAATCCTGGGCGGAAGCATCCACTGTGTAGGCCACGACTCGGTTCGTCAGGTGGCGCTTTCAGTGGGTATACCCACAATCGTAGCTAACAATTGGATGCTATTTTTATTTCGGAAATGGTATCCCACAAAGCGTCATAAGCTGACAAAAATGTGTGTAGACAACTACGAAATGTGTTCGCCACCGGGCGACCCAGCTAATAATTTTTACTAGCCCGACCCAGAAACGACTCGCATCCTGTGCCCGTTAACACACGTGTTTGCATGTGTTTGTTTGTCTGGTTGAGAGTATTCGGAGGGAGTTAACTCTACCTCGTTCATGATCAATCGCTGATGGATCTTTTGCCGACGTCTTTCGCAACAGTAACCTGTCAATCATGCCACTAAGGGCTGCCTTTACTTGCCAGCGATTGGCTGTACTGTATAAATAACTTCGCCACGAGAATAACACATGTTTTGAATGACAATACTAGATAGTTAGCCAAAGCAATGTTTGGCTAGGGGATTATGAAAACTATCGACCCGTGACTTTTATTGTCACAGCGGGGTAGGCATTGATTTTTAGTGATTTTCATAATGATGTGATTAACATTTGGTCAAACAATCGGGTGTCGTAAAACAAATGGTATTGTAACAGTTCGACAAACCTGCAATTACCGAGATTTAGGTCACTGGGTGGGAAATGAACCCAAGCAACAGTACGGTTTACAAACTTTACACACGGAATTTGCTGTGAAACTTCCAGATGTGTTGGACGTCCGCGATTACTCGCTACATGTATTAGTCATCTAATTGTGGCGTGTTTATTACAAATATTGACTTCTGTCATATTAAAAATTATGTTTTGAATGATTTTGAATAATTTTACACAATTATTTTAACACAAGATGGCGACCGAGAATATGGTGTAAATATCGCGATACGCGAAACCCGTACCGCGATACGTATCGTCAGGATGACATATCGCAATATACCGGTATACCGGTATATCGTTGCACCACTAATGCTGTTTGCTATTTTGTTTACACTATCAGATGCTCAGCATTAGCAGAATCAAATGTGACGTTGCAAACACGAAGGTGATGTCATACATTACTGACGTCAGAACATTATGACATTTTACCTGCACATACATCTTTTGAACTGCATTGAATATTCAGGAAGTTTTGACTGAATATGGGGTTCCAAGTCAATGACTTATCAATTTGTTTGGAAAGCCTTAGGTGCGCAGAATTAGCCGACACCATTGTACATGTACACTCTCGAATGAATCTGATCTGATTATTCATACTTTAATTGTTCATTAGACGGAACACAGACGGATGCTGGATGAGAAGTGGTGAAGCTTTTTTTTTCAGTCCGAAATTCTGTTATAATGCATGAAATCATACCACTTTCCCTGATGGACGTGTTTGTGAACTAGTATACAGGTAGCCTTGCGTTCACCGGCATCAGCGATTTTGTTGTTTAACATTATGTATTTAATAAAATGTATACAGACATTATAATTATCTGCGTGTGACATTTCACGATTCAACCTTTTGACGTTGTTTTCGTTGAAAAGAACGCAGACTTATTTCCGTGACGTCATTCAGCTGACGTAATTTGGTAACGTCAAGTGATGCCATTCGACCAATGAAACGTTTCAATTTGTTGCAACCCGGATATTTGTATCAGGTGAATGAGTGATACAGCAATATGTTTATCAGTTTTTAGCTCGACTATTCGAAGAATAAGTAGAGCTTATGTTGTCACCCCGGCGTCGGCGCCTTGGTTAAGGTTTTTAGTCAAGCTTGTATATGCAATACTACTGGCCCTACACCCACCATACTTGGACAACTTCATCTCCTAGTGATGTACATCAATAACCCCTGATCTATATTTGACCTTGACCTACATTTCCTCTTGAATTACTTGGTTAATTCCCCTTGGTTAGAGCCCCGTGCAGGCACCGGGGCGGGATCAACTGATCCTGAGAATAGTGCTGCAGTAGCCATTGCTTGTCGTAAAAGGCGACTAAACTGGCTTAACGATTGGGTTCATACTTTCCGGAACCCACTATACCGGATTTGGCCCTCGTGTACATTTTTGGCTTTCTTGTATGTGAGAGTTGAGTCGGGCTATGCCCCATATATAAAAGTAAGATTAGCGCTAATCCTATTACTTTTAGGGGGTTGGATAAATGATGCTGGTGTGGCGAGGGCCTGGCACCAGATCAGGTTGTTCTAATTTCAGGACTGAATATATATTTTGATTGTAAATATTGAGTTCTGAAGTTGGGATTTACCCCCCTCGGACAGGTGAATACGGGACACGACCCCGTTGACCCGTCTGCGTGTAGACTCCCTGAGGCTTGTACCTCTATGTCAGAAAAGCGGACGTTAAACCCTATTCACTCACTCACTCACTCCCCTTGGTTAAGGTTTTTAGTCAACCTTGGTTACGGTTTTTAGTCAAGTTTGTATATGCAATACTCCTGGCCCTACACCAACCATACTTGGACAACTTCATCTCCTAGTGATGTACATCAACAACCCCTGACCTATATTTGACCTTGACCTAAATTTAATTCCCCTTGGTTAAGGTTTTTACTCGACCTTGGTTAAGCTTTTTACTCAAGCTTGTACATTGAATACTATTGTGCATCCAGACACCATACTTCGACAACCTTTTCTCATAGGTATCATTATGTACGTCGATAACTCCTGATCCAGGGTTGGCAATTTCCCGGGAAATAAGAGTATTTCCCAGGACGGCGGGAAATACCGGGAAATATGAATCTTGGTGGTCTTTTTAATTCCATAATGTCAAGATGAGTCTCTATATTCCCCTGTATCTACTATGGTTTATATCTGTGTAGTCTGATAAGCCTACAGGTAAAACATTCTGCAATAAAAAAAGAAATAATAAGTTTATTTAGAGAAAAAAAAACATCATTATTTTCTAGACAATTTTCTTCCCTATATACAAGTCTATGTAGTATTTGTCAACTGTCTATTTTATTGTATATGAGAACACCGCTCATTACTATAGTAACCTGCCACTAATAAAAGCTGCTTTTGGAATTTTGAGAAAAGCCCTGTTGATAACAGGGATAATCCATGTACATTGTTTTGCAACTTGACATGACCATATACAGACCACCTGGGTTCTTATTATACAGTATGACACTAAAGGTGTGAGAGAAGGCTGACAATTAACAGCCTGTTATAGTCTGATGGTTTATTAAAGTCTCATCAATGTACATGCAAATAAGTAGACATTAGTAGGCTTTTGGCTAATTTTAATGATTTTAGGTACTGTATCTCATACGTACCATCGTGGCCCATAGTCTTCACGTTAAATAAATGTCGTAATAATAATGCAAATAAGTAATACAAATGCAAAGCATAAAACAACAGTACATTGTCAGTCATATAAGACTTGTAAGAGACTATGTGTATGCACATCATGCATGCTAAGATCATTTATTCTCATTTCTTGATACCGAATATTAGTGTGGGAGAAGGTTGACAATTAACAGCCTGTTGTCAAAACATAGTCTGATCATGATGACGTTATCCTTGTGAATTGTATCTAGCAGACACTCAGATGCTTCCTAAAAAATGAAGAAGTAATTTACAAAAAAATAAAAGAATACAAACAAAATATTAATGTCATGGTTGCCAAATATTCCACCTGATGAGTACCCCTAATTGGGAATGAAACAGATCTATACATTGTAATTAACCCCTATAATTAATTATTAAGTTGTTGACTGTTTAATTAACTATTACTGAGCTTAAAACTTAATTTAAATAACTTTAATTATCAAATAATAACATCAAAATTCATATTTCCCGGTATTTCCCACTTTGGGGAGTATTTCCCGGGACGGGAAATACCGGCCAACCCTGCCTTGATCTATATTTGACCTTGACCTACATTTCCTCTTCAATTACTTACTTAATTCCTTTTGGTTACGGTTTTTAGTCAACCTTCTATATGGAATACTACTGGCCCTACACCCACCATACTTGGACAACTTCATCTCCTAGTGATGTACATCAACAACCCCTGATCTATATTTGACCTTGACCTACATTTCCTCTTGAATTACTTAATTCCCCATGGTTAACGTTTTTAGTCAAGCTTGTAGATGGAATACTCCTGGCCCTACACCAACCATACTTGGACAACTTCATCTCCTAGTGATGTACATCAACAACCCCTGGCCTATATTTGACCTTGACCTACATTTAACCTTGAATTACTTACTTAATTCCCCTTGGTTAAGGTTTTTACTCGACCTTGGTTAAGCTTTTTACTCAAGCTTGTACATGGAATACTATTGTGCATACAGACACCATAATTGGACAACCATTTCTCATAGTGATGTACATCAATAACCCCTGATCTATATTTGACCTTCACCTACATTTCCTATTGAATTACTTACTTAATTCTCTTTGGTTAAGGTTTTTAGTCAAGCTTGTAGATGGAATACTCATGGCCCTACACCAACCATACTTGGACAACTTCATCTCCTAGTGATGTACATCAACAACCCCTGACCTATGTTTGACCTTGACCTACATTTAACCTTAAATTACTTACTTAATTCCCCTTGGTTAAGGTTTTTACTCAACCTTGGTTAGGTTTTTAGTCAAGCTTGTAGATGTAATACTATTGTGCATACAGACACCATACTTGGATAACTTTTTCTCATAGGGATGTACATCAATAACCCCTGACCTTTATTTTACCTTCACCTACATTTAACCTTGAATTACTTGCTTAATGTTTATAGTCAAGCTTGTATATGGAATACTTCTGGGCCTCGCATCAACCATACTTGGACAATTCATCTAGTGATGTACATCAATAATCCCTGACCTATATTTGACCTTGACCGACTTTTATCCTTGGATTACTTAGTTATCTCCCCTTGGTTACGTTTTTTACTCAAGCTTGTATATGGAATACTCCTGGGCCTACAGCAACCATACTTGGAAAACTTTATCTCCTAGTGATGTACATCAATAACCCCTGACCTATATCTGACATTGTCCTACATTTAACCTTGAATTACTTACTTAATTTCCCTTGGTTAATGTTTTTAGTCAACCTTGGTTAAGGTTTTTATGCAGGCCGCAGCCACCTTCTTTGTCAAGCTATGTGTACATCGACAACCCTCGTAGTCGAGCTATGCTGTTCTCCTACAGCTCTTGTTATAATACTAATATCTTTTCAGGTGGAGGAAAATATATAAAATATTTCCCATTTAACTGCGAAAGTGTGAATCAGATCTGATTCGCTATACTGCAGAGGAAGCCTATGAGTGGAATCGTGACTGGCTAAGAACGTTACGGGAGTAAATTGCAAGAGTTACTGTTCACAACTAGGAAAAACAATCCGTATAATTCTGATTTTGAGACTTTTCCCCCACCCGTACAGGTGAAGTAGAGGGTTGCTGCTGTTACTTCACATTGGAACACCCAATAAGAAACTCAAGGTGCAAATCAACGAGAATGCTTGTGTGCTTTGCAATCATAAACAAACATTATTGCAGACAATTTTCAGTGTTAAACCCTGTTCAATATTAACCTTTGCCATGCTGAATTAAATTTTGTTTTGTATATTTCAATTTCCATTTTAGCAACAAAAACAACGTTTGACAACACTTTTGAATCATTGGAAATGATTCTAAAGTACTGAATAACCATGTTTGTATGGAGAATAAAGACATGAACAGCGAACAGCAGTTTTTCTTTCCAGCATTACACATTACAGACTTTACCATATATTTCTGATTTTGGGACATACTGTCCCAAAATCAGAAATATATGGTAAAGTCTGTCACATTTCCTCCACCAATACAGATGAAATAGCGGGTTTCAGGGCCCATTAAACACTATTAAATAAATAAATTTACTGTACAGTTGTTTCAGAATCAAAAAGGAAGGGTGACGAATGGTTGGACAACCCTGCAGCCAAAATGAAGCGTGTTGATGGTCGTAAGTGCACTGACCTAATAGTGCTTGGTTTGCCGTGGAAAAGCACCGAAGATGATATGAAGGAATACTTCGCCACATTTGGGGAGCTTGTTCTGACACAGGTGAATTGTTGAGAAAATAGACCTTATGACGATCGCAGCCAGCGTAACTCCAGATCAGCCTATGCTGTTCACCATTCGATCACTGTAGTATCCTTAGTGATGTGCAATTGTTTGATTGTCTTAAAGGTGCATGTCCACTCTGAAGGCACAACATTCTTTATAGGAATTAAATATTAAGTGTATAATTGTGTCGCTATTCCGAGTGCATGCTATACAAATATAATCATTTAGTAATATTTATTTTTCTGATAGTGACGCGCGTTGGTATCGGGCTATTTTCATATGCAAATGAGGCATGGTATTTTTAGCTCACCTGAGCGAAGCTCATGTGAGCTATTGTTACCGCAATGTGTCCGTCGTCGTCGTCCGTGAACATTTTCAAACGTCTTCTCCTCGGTAACCATTGGGCCTATGGTCACCAAACTTCATGGTCATGGTCCTTAGGTAGGGGGATTACAAAATTGTTAAAATGACGTCATTACGTAATCCAAGATGGCCGCCGTCTAAAAATAGCACAAATTCTTAAAAAATCTTCTTCTCAAGAACCGCCAACCGGATTTCGACAAAACTTGGTAGGAATGATCAATGTACAATGCTCTTTCAAAGTTGTTAAAATGGTAACCCCAGGGTCAAAAATGGGCGTGGCCCGTGGGGTCAAATTGGGGTCAAATTTTATTTTTGACTGAATATGGTCATATCATATATCAAATCGAAGGTATCAACAAGGCGATCACTCTGGTGCATTTTTTGTCGAAATCGGATGGTTATGTCATCCAAGATGGCCGCCGAAAGGTCAAAAGGTCGTTCTTTTATTAGAGATTTCAAAAATTCTTCTTCACATGAAACCGCTTGGCCCATGGTAGCCAAACTTAAATGTTATGGTCCATGGGTGAAGCCTTTTCAGATTTGTTAAAATGGAGGTCATCGCTAATCCAAGATGGCCGCCATCTAAAAATAGCATAAATTCTTAAAAAATCTTCTCATGAACCGCTTGCCGGATTTCGACGAAACTTAAGGTAGGAATGATCGATGTACATTCTCTTTCAAGTTGTTAAAATGGTGACCCCGGGGTCAAAAATGGGCGTGGCCCGTGGGGTCAAATTTTTATTTTTTTTTTTGACCGATATGGTCCATGTCATATATCAAATTGAAGGTATCAATGAGGCGATCACTCTGGTGCATTTTCTGTCGAAATCAGATGTTAATGTCATCCAAGATGGCCGCCAAAGGTCAAAAGGTCGTTCTTTTATTAGAGATTTCAAAATTCTTCTTCACATGAACTGCTTTGCCTATGGTAGCCAAACTTAAAAGTTATGTTCCATGGGTGAAGCCTTTTCAGATTTGTTAAAATGGAGGTCATCGCTAATCCAAGATGGCCGCCGTCTAAAAATAGCATAAATTCTTAAAAAATCTTCTTCTCATGAACTGCTTGCCGGATTTCGACGAAACTTGGTAGGAATGATCGATGTACATTGCTCTTTCAAAGTTGTTAAAATGTTGACCCCGGGGTCAAAAATGGGCGTGGCCCATGGAGTCAAATTGGGGTCAAATTTTATTTTTGACCGAATATGGTCATGTCATATATCAAATTGAAGGTATCAATGAGGCGATCACTCTTGTGCATTTTCTGTAGAAATCGGATTGTTATGTCATCCAAGATGGCCGCCGAAAGGTCAAAAGGTCGTTCTTTTATTAGAGATTTCAAAATTCTTCTTCACATGAACTGCTTGGCCCATGGTAGCCAAACTTAAAAGTTATGGTCCATGTGTGAAGCCTTTTCAGATTTGTTAAAATGGAGGTCATCGCTAATCCAAGATGGCCACCGTCTAAAAATAGCATAAATTCTTAAAAAATCTTCTTCTCATGAACCGCTAGCCGGATTTCGACGAAACTTGGTAGGAATGATCGATGTACAATGCTCTTTCAATTTTGTTAAAATGGTGACCCCGGGGTCAAAAATGGGCGTGGCCCGTGGGGTCAAATTTTTTATTTTTGACCGAATATGGTCATGTTATATATCAAATCGAAGGTATCAATGAGGCGATCACTCTGGTACATTTTTTGTCCAAATCGGATTGTTATGTCATCCAAGATGGCCGCCGAAATGTCAAAAGGTCGTTCTTTTGTTAGAGATTTCAAAATTCTTCTTCACATGAACCGCTTGGCCCATGGTAGCCAAACTTAAAAGTTATGGTCCATGGGTGAAGCCTTTTCAGATTTGTTAAAATGGAGGTCATCGTTAATCCAAGATGGCCGCCGTCTAAAAATAGCATAAATTCTTAAAAAATCTTCTCATGAACCGCTTGCCGGATTTCGACGAAACTTGGTAGGAATGATCGATGTACATTGCTCTTTGAAAGTTGTTAAAATGGTGACCCCGGGTTCAAAAATGGGCGTGGTCCGTGGGGTCAAATTGGGGTCAAATTTTATTTTTGACAATATGGTCATGTCATATATCAAATTGATGGTATCAATGAGGCAATCACTCTGGTGCAATATTTGTCGGAATTGGATGATTATGTCATCCATGATGGCCACCAAAAGGTCCATTTATTCAAGATTTTTAACGCCTTTTTCTCAGGAACCACATGGCCGATGCTGGGTGAAGCATTTTCAGATTTTGTAAAATGAGAGTCATCGCTTAATCCAAGATGACCACCATCTAAAAATAGCACAATTTTTTTAAAACACATGAACTCGAATGTCACATTCTCCTCTGGTGTTCATGGAGTCAGGTGAGCGAATTAGGGCCATCATGGCCCTCTTGTTTAATTATGTATGCTAATTAAATGCGTTGCCTGAAAAAATAATATTTTCGACAGATTATAAAGTATGATAATTGCACATCAAAAAATAAATACAGAATATAAATAGTAATGTCCGTTAACATTTTAAGGAAACACGGTTATCGCCCCTGATATCAGTGAGTAAAGTTATGTCAGATATAAAATGTATACTAATGCCAATCAATACGTGAGGTAAGGTAAATAAATGTTTAGTAGGCACAAAATTCTTTATAGGAATTAAATAAGTTTATAATTGTGTCGCTATTCCACCAGTTACGAAAATTACGAGTGTCCGCTATACAGATATAATCATTTAGTAATATTTATTTTACTGATAGTGACTTGCGGTGGTATCAGCCTATCAGATCTTCATATGAAAATGAGGCATGATATATTTTAATTATTTATACTAATTAAATGTGTTGCTTGAAAATTATGATCATTGCACATCAAAACAAGAAATGCATCTGTTAAACGCGGATGCCACCTGCAGCATATTTGAGAAACTGTGACAAAGTGGTTAACCGAAAAGTCGGACGGACAGACGGATGGACGGACAGACGGACGGTCCAAACACTATATGCCACCCGTTTCTTCGAAACCCGGTGGCATAAAAATAAATACAGAGAATACATAGTAATGTCTGTTAACATTTTAAGTAAACAGGGTTATCGCCCCCGATATCAGTGGAAATTTACATCTGATAATAAAATGTATAATAATGCCAATCAATACGTGGGGTAATGGTGAATGAATGTTTATTTTGCCAGAAAATGTCTCCGATGATGTCTCTGATGTAAAGTACTTTTTGTGCCTACTGAGTGGGCATGTACTTTTAAGATCAATTCTCAGCTGGTAGCTCGTTTGTGAGGAGAATTTGGGCTGGCTTATCACATTTGAGACGAGGCAAGTGATTTTATACCTGAGAAAATGTGCGATATCTCGTGAACAATATTTTCTGGAGTTTATGAAAATGAATTCCACGTTTGCTATAAAAATGACTTTAATGTTGTCAACTTTCGACATAATTTACGGAAACTTGTAAATATTTTTAATGAGGATCCGTGGGTGCCTCCGTCACGCACTACTTGTCCAGAACGTAAGTTGTACACTGCTATGAATATTTTCATAATACTTCACACATGTGTCCATCTTGACATAAAGATGGTCCGTGTATAAAGGAATAGGACTCTTGTTCTTTTTGGAGTTACCGACACAGTGTTCTCTATTGAGAAGCGGCACTATTACAAAGCTCCAAATATTTGCTTTGTGGTTTGTTTGATTGAAAGGGTTACAGGGCTCCAGATAAGGAATTAGTAATTGAGTATTGTCACTCCATCATTTCTGAAGCAATTGGGTATTTCAACATTTTAATTGGGTAAAATAAAATCACACTACTGTTTACACATCAACAGACAGTAATTATTGAATAGTTTGCTTCAAAATGAAAACATGTTTTGGCATTTCATTATAGAGACAATTCTAATGAAATACCGAGATGTGTTTTCATGGAAAATAAGAATAATATGCTACCGTATATTTGTGGTCTGTTTATTGTTTTCTGCAGCATGATAAAGGTACCACAAATTTTGTATTGCTTTTTGATACTCGCTACTTCTGATTTCAATTGGGTTTTTGTCAATTTTAATTGGATATTTAAGCAAATACGCAGCTTATCTGGAGCCCTGTAGTAGTACAGATTTCATCAATATACAATATGCTACCTGTTTGAGCATCTATGTCCTATATGACACATTTTGTGTTGTCCAAAAGCAATCGACTACTAATTATAATGTATTTTAATTATGAGACAGCAGAGAAAATGGGCCTCATGGTATGCATGACCAGAATCTCCCCCAGATGGTCGTGCACATCTGCACAGTCTGATCAGGGTCTACACAGGTCACTATTTAGTCCATGATGAATAACTGAATGAATAATTTGGGATTGCTTTTGTGATTTACTTTTGTGTTGTCCCTATAACAATATTATGTCGCACATCGATGGTGTGACATAATATTGTTATAGGGACAACACAAAAGTGTCAAACACTGTCAATATCTGTATTTTATTGGCAATGCTATAATAATTAGTATGATAAAGTTTATGGCACTACATGTCTATGTGGCTATGACGGGATACGTTGGGCTTATGGGTTAAGCGACCAGGGTAGCCCCAGATCAGCCTGCAGTCTGATCAGTGCCTGCACTGTTTCGACATTCAGTCAGTGAAACACCCGTCATGCAATATAGATTGTTATCAGGCTACTGGAGTGTGCTATTTGATCAGGAGATACGCTGGTCACAAATTCCATAAGCGCCATTTCTCCAGTCACAGCCACATATTTAGATTTCATGACTGTTTTTTTTTCATATTTCACAGGTTAAAAGGGATCTGAAGACGGGTAATTCCAAAGGCTTCGGTTTTATTCGATTTAAAGACTATGACGCCCAGCTGCGATGCCTGGCTTCGAAACACAGAATTGATGGCCGTTTTTGTGAGGTCAATTTGCCCAATTCTAATGTAAGTCCAAGTCTTTTTTTTATCACAATGGATTCTATGTATCCCAAAAAAAAATAATTTAATGTACATACAGTTGGTGGACCGAAGTAATTTCCCACCCATTGAAAGTAGTCTACAAGATGCATGCAGTTAAACATTATGGAACTTTTTTGGAAATGCTTTTCCCATTGACGTCAATAAGTGACGTCAAATAATTCTGCCATATTTAAAAAAAATGTATCTATCGAACTGCTTGTGATAATCAGTAACCAAAACATTCATATTCAGCATAAATCTATTATTTTTTTCAAGCACTTTATATTTCATTCAAATTGGTAAAGTATGCACTGAGCTACATATTTGAGAGTAAGTCTATGGGATTTAAACTTTCGGGAAAATACTTCTGTCCTCCTACTGTATAGTTGCGACACAGTCTGTATTTTTGTCTGTCTGTCCGAGAGTTTGACTAATGTTTTTGGCTACCTACTGTCTCTGTTTCCATAAGTCAGATTGTCTTGAAACTTTATATACTTACGTCAGTTATTTGTCACAATTCATATTTTCTTTCTATAGCCCACCCATGTGGCACCTGTGCTCAAGGCCAAATGACTTGTTTTGAGGATACATCCAAGTGCTACTGATTTATTGTTTTTATTATACGACCGTTTTTAAAAAACGGTATGTGTTATGTTTTACCGCAGGGCGGGCGGGCGGCTGAAGAAAAGTGCATAGTTTGTGTACACAACTCCTCCGAAACTGTTCAGTCGATCGTTCTGAAACTATACACACGTCTTCTACACATATTGAAGATGTGCACCTTGGTGTTTTTATGCAGAAAACATATTTTTTTTTTAAATATCACCTTTTTAACTTTAATAGTCATTTTTTATACATTTTTCTATACAATCCTATATACGGTACAGAGTTTGTGTACACAACTCCTCCGAAACCGTTGTGTCGATCGATCAAAAATATCACCTTTTTAACTTAGCCATTTTTTCTACATTATTGTATCCAATTCCCTATCATTTCTACTTTACACTCTACTTTTCTATCTCTGCCTAAATTAGTATACATGTTTAGCACAACGAGATGAAGAAATAATGTTGTTATAGACTTTCAAATTCTCATTAATGTTGATGTCTTGGTGACAGCTTCACATTTCTGCATCTTCGCTGTCTGGCCCATATTCGACGGGCGTATTTTGTGACTTGCGGCACTCTTGTTGGACATCACATCCAGTTTTTGTCGAGCCTGCTTGCGGAAAGCGAGACATAGTGATCCCAATGACGTCCGCCAAATGCCTCGGCGGGCTTGACATGCGGGCCACGGCCATCTGGTAATAGTTTATCATCAGCATTCTGTTTTGACAATTTTGGTATGCCCCCTCTCCCCCCCCCCACCCTCTTTCCACTCCTGTATGACATTAATGGGCATTATAATTTTCCTCCGATCCATCACAAGTTGTGTCCCATTTGTCCAACTGTGTAGAGCCAGATGAGCCGGGCACTTCGGGATCGGCACTTTTTGCAAGGAATTTTCATATTTCTATTTAATGTATCTGTAATCACCCGAAAACAAAACGGTGGCATTGGAGCATAATATTTGGGCCCCAGGTTATAATAATATTCATACTCTTATCATGCATTCTACTGTGATTGTCGTTACAGGAAAGTGGCTCTCCAGAGAACCGGAAAATCTTTGTAGCGCGCTGTACAGAGGACCTGACAACCGAAGACCTCAGGGAGTATTTCTCCGATTATGGTGATGTCATTGATGTATTCATTCCCAAACCATTCCGCGCATTTGCCTTTGTCACTTTCTCTGACCCCGCGGTTGCCAATAAACTCTGTGGCGAAGATCACATTATCAAGGGGGCAAGTGTTCACATAAGTAGTGCCGCACCAAAACCCAACCGCGACTCCGGGGATAGATTCCGCGGGCGTGGCGCTGGAGCTGGAGCTGGCAACTTCCAGTACCAGCAGCAAGCTAGTTCATTCCCTCAGGGTGGGCAGAACCAGCAGTGGGGGAATCCCCAGGGTAGGACCGAGATGGGGCAGGGTGATGCGTCTGGCATGAATAACTCGATGGGCATGAACATGCTGAGTACGGCCATGCTGGCTGCTGCCCAGGCTATGTTTCAGGGTCAGCAGGTGCCCGGGCAGACAACGCAGGATAGCTACCAGTTGGGGCCGGGGTTTGGGGGAACACGGGATAGTCGTAGTGGGACGGGATTCACACAGAATTACAACAACACCAATGAGAACTTGTACAACAGAGGGAGCGGTGGTGGTGGTGGTGGTGGTGGTGGTGGCAGCAGTGGTGGTGGTGGGGGATACAGCAGCGGGCAGTCGTGGGGTCAGGGAACCGGGGGCCGCAGTAATTGGAACTAGGGTCTCCTTTATTGATCTCCATCACGCCTGTTTTTCAGATCAATCAGTTATTATGTAAGCTGGGTAATTTCAGTGAAATGAGAAAATCATCCACAAACGGTGTAGATCCTGATGATCCTGATCTCATCTGCCATGATCTGGATTTACACTGTTTACAAACATCTGAAATAGTTAATATAATATACATTTATAGGTTTAATATTCATCAAGCCATGTCACATGGTAGATTTTATGCCACACACCTTGACTCCTGGCTTAAGTGAACTGGAACATTGTGTACATGGTAACAGCACATGACACCATATCAGAATATTTTCATTCATTACTAGAAAGATATTTGCAGTGTTTACCTCGTGCAGGTATAGTCACATCTGCATGTTGAATTACTTGATTCAGCCTGACCAATCTGATTGGATCTAGCTGTTTAATGCACTACACTACATTAATTCACAACATTTGTGTTTCATTTGCCGTATTGTTAAATCTTTCATTTACATATTGCTTGAAATTACAGGCAATTTAACTTGGCAGTTGCATTCATCAGTTTTGTAGAATCTTATTGTTTTTTCTGTTGGAACTTGGAAGGCATAACTATTGCCTATGTGCATCTCTGCTCATTGTATATATTCATGAAATAGTTCTTGCCCATTTTCATTCTTTACATTTAACCTATTTCATGTTTTGGATACACAGTTAATTCGTTTACATGTTTGTAGAAGGCAAACTACCATAAGCTCCATCCACAGTCAAACTTGTGTTAAATGTCTAAATAACTTCCACCTTTTACATTCACTTTATAGTAAGGCCTAAAAATATGTTTGTTTCCGGTTACCCGACACCATCTAGATTATCCCGCCGACCCTAAACTTTTTAGTAAAAAATAAATAAATTGTGTTATGTTGATTAAATATGTTTCCATGTCAACATAGTTGTTTAGCATACACTATATAAACTTAAATAGTTAGCCATGACAATTACTACTCTAAATTTGGCGTGTATCTGATGTTGATAGAAGACAAAAAGTGTTTACAACATAAAAACTTTTTCCGACCTCCTTCAAGCATAATATGAAACAAACAATATTTATTTTTTGCCTAAGAAACTTTTAAATATTTTTTTTATTTTTCATTGTATATGTTGTGACCACCATTTGAACTGCCTGTCCGAGATACTAGTAGTTTAAATAAATTGTCACAGTATATACATGTACTTCCGTTGAAAAATAGAATGGAAAATATTTCTAAATGTCTATAATACACTTAAAATGTATTCCAATTGTAAAGGGTTATGTAATAATTTAGATACTGTGGAATATGTGTATGCACACAAAAAGTATGACGATGTCTTAAATTCAACTCGACCCATGTCCTTTCATCATACTTGTGTACATGTATGTTCATTCTTGGACAGATAGTTTTTTCAAATGTTATATTCCATGTTCTGTAATTTGTTATAATGAGGCGACAGTTCATTTTAGTGTGATTATTCCATCTCTAAGATCATCTGCTATCATTATATGAGACGAGCCATGTGATTTTGTACCTAAGAAGATGTGCCATCATGACAAGTATTTACAGAAACCGTTATATTTTCTGTAAATGACATAGAAAGTTGACAAAATGTTTGGAGCAACTGCGGAATAGAATTCCTCTTTTGCTATGAAACTTGTCAACTTTTTGACATCATTTACGAAAAATAATGTATATTTTGTAAATATTTACCATGAGATAACGCACACCTTCTTAGATACAAAATGGCATGTCTCATATGTTGTAACATTACAGTCGGCAAAAAAAATATGTATATTGCAAGGTGTGAAGTTATTATTGGCCAATGGCTGTTTCAAATCGTGAGTGTAAACTTTGCCCAAAGCAATCATTTTTCATACTTAAACCTTTCAGTGATATTTGCATGTGGCTGTGACTGGAGAAATGTGGTTTATGTGTTTGGCTATCAGTGCAGATCCAGATCAGCATGTACATCCGCAAGTCCGATCAGATCCGCACTGTTTGCTATTCCATCAACACCCGTTGTGCTCCTAACAATGAATATAGATCATTATCGGGCTACATGAGTTTGCTATTTAATCATATCCCATAAGCCCCATTTCTCCAGTCACAGTAACATATTTGAATGTATCGTATAACTATAACGTATAGCATATTGTCTCCTGGATGGGCTCCTGTGATGTGTGTAATCAGTCGTGAAATATGAGATTTAATTGCACTGTGACAGATGGACGATTTGTGTGAAATGACATTGAGGTTGGATTTGAATAGACTGAAGCAAGTGTGCAGTTTGGCGCAATATATTTGAACGTGACCGTTGAAATTTGTGTTGTGAACATGGTTAAGTGACACTGATGTATGTAAACTATTGTGGAAAGACATGGAAAAGACGACGCTGATCACGATTGTGCTTTGGGTAAAGCTGTGATGGAAGTGTTTGCAGATTATGGACACTGCCTATAAGCGCCTTTCTTTAAACCTTGTTTGTAAATTAAAGAAAGCCCACCAGGCTATTTTACAAAACTGTATTGTGAAAGAAACAATTTTCCATACATTGGCAATATTTGAAAACAAAAACATAATTCACAGGATATACATGTATATATGTACAAGCTTTTGTCTGCAGATATCATAGTATGCCTTATGTCATTTTGAGTAAATTATATCGGAATTCAATATTTGGAACGGTGGAATTTTATTACACTACATGTATTACTTATCCCACCATTTAATTGGGTTATGATCACTCCGCACGATTGTAATGATAGTTTATTGTGTCCTACCGGCCTCGGGGGTTTATTTTGTGTTGTCCCTATATCATAGGTTATCACAAAGCGAATGGGTTATTTATCACAGACTCTAATGTTCTGAAATTGATCTTAAAGGTGTGATGTCTTCTGTAGATTATGTTACAAGTTGACAAAAACTTGGGCCATCTTTCAATGTTATTTGCTGGAAATATCTTTATCTGCAAAATAGAAAGATGCAATAAAATCTTGTGCATTGGCCCACTGTTATGGTTGACCCTTTCAACACCACAGACCTGTATAGTGGTATTGGCAAATAGTGTAGATCCTGATGTGTCGGCTCGTGACGAGCCGGCTCATCAGGATCTGCACTTTTTGCAAGTAATTTTCATACTTTTGAGAACAAAAGTACCCCCTCATAAATGGATGAGTCTGAAAATAATATTGTGACTGTTGGATTGGTTGCAAAATTAACATATCAAAATTCATTCCAGTTACTTAGGGGTGAATGGGTTAAGTTCCATCATTGTCATGGCAAGTCGCATAAGGCATGCTGTCTGTGGTGGGCAAGTTCGTCATATTCGTGTAGAAACTACAAACTGCTTGTTTTGTTGGGGATACTACAGTTGTGTGTATGTCCTAGATATTGTTTTGTGAAAGTTGTAATAAACTTCTTAGCGAGAAAGTTGTTGTGTTGGATAGATAGTGTTTCCAGGTATGTTGTGAATTGACCAGATAGAAAATGGAGGTGTTGTTGAGAAAACGAAGTCTGGCAAGATAGCAATTTGTGGAGACTACCCAAATATGAGAAAAGCCATGTGATTTTGTATCTTAGAAGATGTGCGATATATCGTGAAAAATAGTTACGAAGTTTAACATGTTTTCCGTAAACGATGTCAGAAGTTGACAAAATGTTCAGAGCAAATGCGGAATTTATGCATTCACCATGAAAATTTTGTCAACTTTCAACATCATTTACAGAAAATATCCTAGTTTCTATACGGTAAATATTTTTTTATGAAAAATCAAGATGTTTTTAGGTACAAAATCACGTGGCTTGTCTCCTATGTGAAACGGTGATGTGTGTTTCACATGTATGTATATGAATGGTTGGCGACATGTTGTACCTGAATTATATGGCATACTGGTACAACATAATGAGATCTACATGACAAACACAAGAAATCGGTAATACAGATGGATATTTGTTTGGATGTCATTTGACCTTGAGCACAGAGGCCATATGGGAGAATGAAAATATGGATGATGACAAAAGTATTTGACGTTTCAACACAATCTGACCTAGTGTAGGCAGGTCGAAAACTTTTAAAACGCAAATTTAAAAAAACAATAATGCAAATTTGGGACCTTGATCTTCAGCACAGAGGCCACATGGGTGATATACATGTATAGAAATGACAATGTGGATGATGATAAAGAAGTGATAATGTTTTACGCCAATCTGACTTGCAGTAAGAGAGATGGTGGGTAGCAGAAAACTTTAATGCAAATCTCTGACAGACAGACAAGCAAATTGACAGGGTGGCGAATATTTTTTTTTTCGGAGGTTGATGTACATAAAAATACTCCCTTAGATCTTCAGAAGTGGCATCACACTAAGCGATAAAAAATTACAAGTTTCGAGAAAAAAAAATCAATTTTTTTTTCGAAAATTGTAATTTTGTTAAGGCCTCGTCCAGTATTCCCGCGACTTTTCCAAGTTTACATCCCCGATAAATTCCACAAAAAGGCCATTCATTCCTTATAATTCCAGCATTTTAAATAAATTCATCAAGAAAATGTGTTTATTTTGACAGACGGCAGCCATTTGTTTACATTGACAGCACTGACTGTAGAAAGTAGTTCGGCGTGGGAGTTTACTGCAATATAAATTTTGGACAGAGACTTGCTACGGACCAATTAAATGTTAGGGAATTGTGTAAATATTTTTGTTCTGGAATTATTGGTAGATACAAAACTAGCTGTGCGTATAAGGATTGTCCTCTAAATTCAGATATGGCATGGGTGGTCTGAAAAATCAGTATGTGCAACAGTTATGCGTTGAGTGTAGAGATGATAAAACTAGATTGCCAGTTCATCTGTCTTTGTGTGTTGGCCAAACTGGAGGGTACATGTAAGTGGGCCGGGCTGCCGAGGGTCGAGATTGGACAGTTTGGTATGTTGACCTGACTGTGGGTACATGTAAGTGGGCAGGGCTGCCGAGGGTCGAGATTGGATAGTTTGGTATGTTGACCTGACTGTGGGTACATGTAAGTGGGCAGGGCTGCCGAGGGAGACCAGAGGCAGATGGTGAAGATCTTGCATTTTACGAAGTTTGTACAAGTGAGCCAAGTTGTACTGTAACAATTTCATTAGTTCAAGAAAACTCCCATCAAGAGAACTGTTGTAGGTCCAAATGCAACCCTGTAAGCTTCAATGATCTGTTAACACTTCAACACTACCGCCATTCATAGTGGTATTTGCAAACAGTGTAGATCCAGATCAGCCGGCTCATAACAAGCTGTCTCATCGGGATCTGCACTTTTTGCAAGAAACTTTTAATATTTTTTAGAGAAAAAAACACCCTCTTTTCATAAATGAATTAGTCTGAAAATCATTTTGTGACAATTGGATTGGTCGGAAAATTAACATCAAAATCCATTCCAGTTATTTAGGGGTGAAAGGGTTAACACTAGATAACTAGATGATCAGCAGCTGTGCTAATATAAATGTCAATCATGTCATTGTCGGTACATGACCTTGCCACTAAATGATGTAAATCTCTATTCAGTTAACCCTTTCAACCCTACATGACTACAAAATACCCTGATACATGGAATAGTCCAGAAATGAACTATCAATGTCAGATATTTAGGGGAGAAATTGTTAATTATCCAAAGTCCATTTTGTCAATGGAATATAATTCATTTGATAAACATTAATGAGCTCCATTGCCAGGTTGAAAGCATACTTTCCTAGTTATAATTTCTGGGGGATCTAATGATCTACCATGCTTGTTAACTACAATGAGCATAAATATATATTTAAACTGGCATCTGAATTAAAACATGTTGAAACATTAAGGAACTGCTAAAGACGGGTACCAGTGCATATTTTGAACTGCTCTTGATTTGGGGGTTCTCTAGTACTATTGAAAGGTGCGTCAAAGTTGTGATAGATATCGGTCGTTGGATCACAGAGAAGATAGATTGCCATTTGAAAAGACTGGAGTTGAGCACAAGTATGTATATGAATGCTATAAAAATCAGTGCAACTGCAATTAAGTTTACTATGTTTTTCTTAACTCTTTGCATGCTGGGAAACTTGCGGGCTATAAATAGTTCAAAACTTGCGGACAAAAAATCATCATATTTTCTTGTATTTCTCCCCGTAAATATTATGAATATGTCTTGGAATTTCATTAGAATTGAGTCCTGAGGACTCCATTCTAATGAAATTCCATAGAATGAAATTCCAAGACTTGAGTCCTGAGGACTCCATTCTAATGAAATTCCAAGACATATTTACAGAGAGAAATAAAACATATACTCCTAATTTGTTTGGCGGATATTTTCGCCGCTAGCATGCAAAGAGTTGACCTGAAAATGTTGCATTGATCAATTATTTGTGCATTATTTTTTAACAGTCCCAGTCTGCACAGCAAGTGATCTCTACAAGATCGGTAAGTGAGCGGTAAGTACTCGTAACACTTTCAACCCTAAGTAACTGGAATGGATTGTGATATGAATATTTTGCAACCAATCCAATGGTCACAAAATATTTTCAGACTAGTCCGTTTATGAAAAGGGGGTGTTTTTGTTCTCAAAAATACGAAAATTACTTGCAAAAATTGCAGATCCTGATGAGACGGCTCGTCACGAGCCTGCACATCTGGATCTACACTGCCAATACCACTATACAGGCATGTGGTGTTGAAAGAGTTAACCCTTTCCACACTACAAACCTCTATAGCTGTGATTGCAAACCGTGTAGATCCAGATGAGCCGGCTCGTGACCAGGATCTACACTTGTAAGTAATTTTCATATTTTTTAGTAGAAAAAAAATCACCGTAAACACTGGTAAATGGACCAGTCTGAAAACCATTTGGTAATGATTGGATTGATTGGAAAATTAACATCGCAGTCCCTTCCATTTATTTAGGGTTGAAAGGGTTAAGATGCAGCAGAATATTGTTTTCAGCACTGCATGTACAGTGGATGTGACAGTGAACATAGTTACACTCGATAGTTTAAATTACAATCTAAAGTCGGAAAAATACCGGCCTTAAATGACCTTGGCTGTTGATAGGCTGTAAAACCCCAACAAACAGAAAACTACACCTAGCTCTGAAAAACAAAAAAATAACGTCGATACAGGGACTAGTCTCGCATTCTGCTAAAGCAGGTGCAATAAAAATATCACTGAAGGCAATTTATAGAAGACATATATCTATAAATGGCCTGTACTGATATAGATATGTCTTCTATAAATTGCCTTCCCTGATGTTTTTATTGCGCCTGCTTTAGCAGAATGCGAGACTAGTCGCTTTTTTCCGTTTCTTCAACATGATATAACTTTAATATTACGTGACTGATTGCTTCAATATTTGAACACTTGATACATCTGAGCATTTGGAACACACTTGTGCCACCATTAACATGAGCTTGATACCTGCACGTTGTTGCTGAAACACTTTGCGTCAAACAGTTTGTGCAAGTTTCTTCATCATCATATAACTTTAATATTACTTAATGGATTGCTTCAATATTTGAGCACTTGATACATGTGCGCATTTGGAACACAATTGTGCTGCCATTAACATGACCTTGACCCTTTTTTTCTTCACGTGGTTGTGGAAATACTTGGCCACTTTTTACGTCAGTTTGTACAAATTTATTCATCAGAAAACTTTAATATTACTTGACTGATTGCTTCTGTGATGCTATACCCTAACATCACCAGTTCGGCAGTGTCCACGCTCACAGGCCCTCACTGGAGACAGTCAAACACAGGAACGGCCTTATATTATACTTCTTAACTTTATTCATTTATACGTATAGTAACTTGGTATAGCAACATATCTCTAGACGTTATCTGATAGTAGTGTACATGTCGGTTGTTGGCCCAGAGCCTAACGGCCCAGTAAACCACGGCTACCTCGCCCGGTCTCTGGCCTCCCTCCTCTTTTTCTCTAGAGTCTACCCAGCCCTTTTATCTGCCTAGCTATCATGATATTTGACAGGAACGTGACATTGTTACATGGTACACCATTAGGTTATGACATGATATATTTTAGTGACCTTGGCTAGACATGTTACGTAGCTAGGCAACTCGATAGAAATACACCCTTACGGCGGGGAATAATGATATTGCATTACACTTCAATATTTGGACACTTGATACATGTGAGCATTTGGAACACATTCATGCTGCCATTAACATAACATTGACCTTTTTTTGTGCTTAAAGCATGTACTTCTCATTTTGTGATGCTTATGTGGCACATGCCCATGATCATGTTGCGGTCAAATGCCTTAAATTGGCATGCGCAACACCGCTTCTGTGGTGGAATTCTTTTTCAGAGCTAAGTGTATTTTTCAGACTTTTTGCTTGTTTCTAAACATATAAAGCGGATGAATTGTACACGTTTTGCAATCCCTACTACAGATTATTTGCCTGTGCTGACAAATATCGACTAACTAACCCTGACTACGCTGGATACGGAAATTGTTGTCTGTTTTTTTTCTTCATTTTTTCCTTAATTCTTAAAAAAAAAATGTTTTGACAGCACATGAGAATCGTTTCCAGTGGAGACGATTCTCATGTGCTGTCAAAAAAGGTTTTTGTCGAGAAATATTGAAAATAAAACATTTCCAGAAGAACGACAAGATTTAATTCAGTGTAGCAAGGGTTAACCTGGTTCCTGGTGACAAGGGTTAACCTGGTTCCTGGTGACAAGGGTTAACCTGGTTCCTGGTGACAAGGGTTAACCTGGTTCCTGGTGACAGTTCATGCTGCAGCATTCCATACATTCTTGTTGCATTTGTTGATGCTAAATAAAAATACATGTTTTAAACAGGCTTTGTTTCTACTTACTGTGTCAAAATGTTCTTCCAGTAGTTGCAGGTCATTATACCTTCTTGGGATCAGTTACCTGGGAGTTGAATTGGGTTATTGCCCATTATAAAAGTAGTAAGATTATTACTGATCCTACTGCTTTTGGGAGGGGCCAAGTGATTCTGGTGTGGCGAGGACCTGGCATCAGATCAGGATTATTCTGATTTCAGGGCTGAATATATAGTTTTGTTATTGTAAATATTCAGTTCTGATTTTGGGATTTTCCCCCAATTTGTACATGTACTTGGAACATGTACAGGTAGTATATGGGATTTAGTACTAAACTCATTGACCCGGCCTTAAATGACCTTAGCTGTTGATAGGCCGTTAAACCCCAACAAACAAACAAACAAAACCTTCTTGGGAATGGAGACTTCCATTGTTGTCCCCATTGCACATTGTAGTTGCGGAAGTAACTGCAGAATTCTCGTGTATCGGGACAGGAGTAATCTGCAGTTACTTCCCGCAACTATGAACATTGATACTACTCCACTTTGCCATTCAGTCAGGGATGTAAATTTTCCTCTTTTTAGACAATTTCCTCTTTTTTACTAAAATTTTCAAGAAAAAAGTTGCTGAATTGTGTCCAAACTACTCAAAAATGATAAAATCTTGGGAGGGGGTATATGTTTCCTCGTATATCTTTTTAACAATTTTCTGCCAGCACCTCTGTCGGTCAGTAAATCGCCTGTCCCACTTCTAACTAACAATATATACATCCATATCAGACACAGGAATGTGTCCGATCAGGATCTACACTGGTCACAAATTCCATAAACCCTATTTCACAAACACATGTTATTATTCGCACGCTGGCAAAGAATTATACAACCAACATCCAAATTTGAGGTCTTCCAGCTTTGATGCAAATTAGCATATGATGGCGGTTGCAGCACATATTTTGCGAGTTGAACTTTTTAAAAACATAAAAAATAGTTTGAACATCTTAACTTGATCGCCTTTTCAGTGTGATAAATGTTTTGTTTGCCATTTTGGGTTCAATTTATGTTATTGCAAATGTTTGCATAGTCTAAGGGTGCGACGATTAACTGCCATACTCGATTATTCGCGATTCGTAACTCCATGGTTCGGTGCATGAATACAATATTACGGTTTTCCAAGAATCTGTTTTAACTCGTTGCTGTGCAATTCTCATGGTTATTTTTGTGACACGCTTTCCACTCTAGATTACTTATTAGTCTGTGTCATCCAGGAAGACATACTGCAAGAATTTCAGGACGTTCAGTTTTCGATTTTTATTCCCTCATAGTAGACGAGTGTTGCCCTTGTCCATATGTCAGTGCAAACAGATTTGAGCACACCGTAATAACCCTAAATATTCGGACCCCATTTGTTTTGGGAAACCCCTATAAAATGGGTAGAATAGGGGTTTCCCAAAACAAATTGTATCCACATATTTTATTGCGATAAATCAGTACAACCATACTGGGACACTCTTTGTTGTGGGAACCATATATTTATGTTTCCTAGAATAAATTGTGTCCGAATAGTTAGGGTTGTTACAGTACACCGTGTATCGGAATCAGTAATACATGTGTCCTGGGTATTTGGTATGCAGCTTTTCTGTATGTACACGCAGTAGTCTTTTTCACCTAAGTCAAGGTTTGCTTAGTGTGGTATCTCGAAACTGAACCGTCAATCCACTTGACCATCATTACCTGATTAATCCAAATTTATCTTCATTTATAATATGGTTTTATACAGACAAAACACAACTTCAAAGGGGGATCTGGTCTGATTCACCTGCTTTTCCCCCACTTGAAAGTTCGTTAATTTTGTGGCTGTGACTAGAGAAATGGGGCTTATGAGTTTTGCAACCAGTGTAGATCGTGATTAGCCTGTACATCTGCCCAGTCTGATCAGGATCTGCACTGTTCTCCATTTCATTAATGAAACGCCTGTCATGCTTCTAACAAGAAATATAAGACTGATATCAGGCTGCAGGAGTGTGATATTTGATAGGAGCTACACTGCTCATAAATCCCAAAAGTCCCATTTCTCCAATCACAGCGACTTCTTTAGGTTTAAGTTTTGTTTCCCTGTGACAATATTACTTTGCATTCACATATATTTACTTGCTTAATCTATACAAGATGCAGGCCAAGTACAACAATGACATCAGTATCACTAAGCTAATCCCCTCGTATTAGTATTGATAAAAAGAAAAAGAAAAAGAAAAAAAAGTTGTGCCTAACAAACAGGATGGAATAGAAGTCCTCGGTGATCTTGACCATGGGCGGTCGGAGTTGGGTCGTATGCAAAACAAACAATCATGCCCAGCCACACATTGTGGCCAAATATTATCAAAATGGGTGAAGCGGTTCATTATAAGTTATTGAATAAACAGAAAAATGTTTGCCTAACAAACAAGGTGAACACGCGTCCTCGGTGACCTTGGGCGGCCGGATGTGGGTCGTATGCAAAACAAAGCACCACCCCTAGACACACATTGTGGCCAAATATTATCATCATTGGTGTAGCGCTGTTTAGGAGTTATTGAAAATGAATGGTGTTATCTGGTCATGTACATCAACTAACGCTATATATTGCCTTTCTGCGAGGGGATAATAAATGTTGTACACCATTGAAACTAACAATTACAAGGTATATGATCACGTGGTTACAACAACAACAACAATAGTTGAAAGCGTTGAAAATAAGTAATATTTGATATTTTGACGAAATATGGCGCAGCAAACGCGTCTTCATGAGATGCAGTTGGCGGTCCCGGGAGTTTGACACGTTTCTGGAAGTTCCAGTACTTGTTGTAACCATGTGATCATACACCTTGAATTATGAATGTTCATCCTTGGATGCACCAGTTTATTTTCATGTACATGACGTTGGATTCACTTTTCATTTTACAACAGGACTTCCGAGGTATTTGTCCCTGAATGATGGTATGTATTAAATATCCTGGTTGATTTGGAGTTGTCAACCGTGAACAATTTCAGAAGATGAATGCATGCATGAAGAAAATCAATGCAAGAATTAGTTGGCTATAATGCGAACATTTTAATAAATATAACCAGAAAGATACTGAACACAATTGCAGAAACATTAATGTTTTTATACACGTATATTCTACACCAGAATATTGCTGTCCATAGATGAGTCGGCTCGTCACAGTAGCCGATTTCACCAACATTGCAAAGTATACTTATCTAGCAAAGTATACTTTGAGTGAGTAATCATTTATTTTTCCCAAAATGCATTATTTCATATAGAACTAACCACTGCATATATTTGATGATTAAAAGTATGCATAATTATTATACTGAATTTATTACATTTTTAATGGCTGTGATAATGTAATAAATTCAGTATAATAAAAATTAATAAATTTATCCTAAAATTGAAAATGTCTCGCTAAAAGTATACTTTGCTAGAAAAGTATACTTTGTAATGTTGGTGAAATAGGCTGCATATCAATAGGGGCGACACTATAATAAACAACACCTTTTATAATGCGAACATTTTAATAAATATAAACAACAAAAGTCACGAACACAATTTGCGAAACATTAATGTTTTTATACATGTAATATACTGGACTGTAACACCAGAATGTTGCTGTCCATACGTATATTAATCCTTTTAACACTACAGACCTCTTTAGCAGTGTTTGCAAACGATGTATATCTAGTTGAGCCGGTTTGTGATCTCTCAAGATCTGCACAATTTTCATATTATTAGAGAGAAAAAAAACACCCACTTGTTATACATCGACTAGTCTGGATTTGTTTGGGGACGATTGGATTGCTTGGAAAATTAACATATCGCAGTCCATTCCAGTTATTTAGAGTTAAAAGTGTTGAACAGACTAATAGTCACCGAAATATTAAAATGTGGATCTGAGACGAACTACACGTACCGGTATTATATTAAGGCCATACAAAAGTACTTTGGTTCTCAGATATCGCTGTGTCAGACTATTCCCTGCGTGGCAATCATCATCGTCGTGGAGAAATAAAATCATACTGTAAATTCGCCACATGATCAATAAAAAACACTACCATGCAAACATATGTAAAATCCAATCATGTCTGATGAAAATCTGGTGATTGTTCACGTCTGAAAAGGTTGTAGTAACTTTAGGCCATAACAAAGTACTATGGTTCTCAGACACGGGGTATGCGGACTATGACACAGGAGGGCGGATTTTAATACATTTTGTTTGCTCGAGATGTTCGTCTCTGATATTTTTTTTCAAGTCGCCAGATGCAAAAATTATGTTCTACAAAGTTACAATGACCTTTAGACATGAAATATCACCATATTTTCGTCGTACATGATTGGATTTATAATATTTGTGCATGGTGGTGTTTTTTATTGGATGCCTCTAGCAGTTCGCTAGCTACGCTCACCCGTAATGACACCTTTTCATATGGTTTGTATCATCCAAAAAGCCCAAGAGACTGCACTGACTATAGTACACATATTCTCAGACAGTATGTGATCACCTGGTATCCCCATACGGTAACAAATGATCATGATATAGCATGATGTTAAGTGAAGTTTATCATTAACCCTTCCTACGCTGTTGACGGAAATTGCCATCTGCTGTTTTTCATTTTTGCTTTAATTCTTAAATCCACTGGAGACGATTCTCATGTGCTGTCAAAACCAGGTTTTTGTCGAGAAATATTGAAAATAAAACATTTCCAGCAGACGACAACATTTAATTCAGCGTAGTAAGGGTTAACCCTTTCATTACAGACTTAAATTGTGTTGTCTGGTCTTCATTTTTTATTTTACATTTTTTCCCATCAAAAACATGGTTTGACAACACTTTATTAGAATCAATGGAAATTATTCTAAAGTGATGCCAATTGAAACAATGTGTTTATTGAGGAAAAGAAAAACCTGAAATAACAGCAGACGACAATTTACGTTTACCGCATTCTAAGACTTAATAGGTTTATCATATTGTGTGCGTTATGGAGATGTGGACCTAACTGGAGAAATTGGGCTTATGGCTTTTGCGACCAATGTAGATCCAGATCAACCTGCATCTGCACAGTCGGATCATGATCCGCACTGTTCACAATTCCATCAATGCAACACCTGTCACGCTTATAATAAACATTATAAATCGTTATCTGGCTATAGTTGTGTGCTATTCGACCAGGAGCTACACAAATTCCATAAGCCTCATTTCTCCAGTCACAGCCACAAATACGCAGGTGTGTTGATAACCACTGGCACGACGAGGAACATTGCTCCGTCCTTCATAGATCGAACATTCACAGAACAGTAGCCTATTTCACCAACATTGAAAATAGCCTATTTCACCAACATTGAAAACAGCCTATTTCACCAACATTGCAAAGTATACTTATCTAGCACAGTATACTTTGAGGGAGTAATTTTCAATTTTAGGATAAATTTATTAATTTTTATTATACTGAATTTATTACATTATCACAGCCAATTTGGCTGTGATAATGTAATAAATTCAGTATAATAATTCTGCATACTTTTAATCATCAAATATATGCAGTCGTTATATAGTTATATATGACATAATGCATTTCGTGAAAAATAAATGATTACTCCCTCAAAGTATACTTTGATAGAAAAGTATACTTTGCAATGTTGGTGAAATCGGCTACAGGTCATCCAGAGTTAATATGGCTGAAACCGGATATTTTCTACATTTCTCTATTTTCTTGATTTGTATAATTTTGACGTGCTCCTGTACAAGTGTCGTAGAAAGAGAAGTACAGAGTTACTCAAAAGATTGTCATGGCAACGCATGCAATCACTCCCTGCACGTAACCACGGGAGACGGGAACCACACTGCTAAACTGGCTGAGGACGTTTTAGTGAATGAAGTGTCCAGGTTAAAGGTTAGTGGTGATACATGAACAATACTGTACAATATATAACCATATACGAGGGTTGTAAAACATAACATAGACTCTCTCTCAGCGGTTTATTATTTACAATATGACCATGAAATCTAGTTTACTGGAAACGGCTATATATCTATTTGCAATATTCGGAGTGAATGTTAATTGGTACAATCGCGTTGCTCAGTTTAAAATAACGAAAGTTTGAGTTACCTTACCCGGCGCACGCATTTTTTTGTCACATAATGATATTTTGATTGATTTCTTTCTTTCTCACATGTAAACCAATAAACAAGACTTCGCCAAAGTACATCATAGCGTTAGTATTATGTGACTCTAAAATTGACGCCAATCGAACGTTCGAATCGGAAATAAACGACGGTTTATCAACGGACGTGCGAAGCCATTTGTATTCCAAATGGCGGCAATGGAAACGACTGAAACTCAAATTATCATCAGGTTTTGCATATATCTTGTGAAGACGCCAACGGAAACGTAAAATGATGCAGAAAACACCCTGTATCGGTAATGTTTAAAGAGTGTTAGTTTTTAAGGTTCTTTGGTTTACAGGCGAACAGGAATCACTTGAGGACGATAAGGGTTGTGGTAGGTAGGCGAAAATAAACGTCAATGTGTGACGCTCTTGGAAAAGACGGCAGATTAACACACGGCAGTAACACAGGTGGAAGACTCGGACCTATGACACCAACACAAATGCCTATTAAAAAAATCCCATTACCCCACCCACTTGGTCTCGTACAGTAACATATGCTATATATAGCATATGGTATTGTACGAGACCAAGTGGATGGGGTAATGGGATTTTTTTAATAGGCATTTTTTTTGGTGTCATAGGTCCGAGTCTTCCACCTGTGGGCAGTAAGTATACCCAGTTGGATGTGCTTGGACCTACCCATCTTATCGGAACTGCATACCTCCAACGTAAATATTAACACACATGACAGCTATGACTGATACAGGGACATTTTTGAAAAATGATCGCACAAATATAGGAAATATGTGTTCTCCTGGCTTTTCTACATGTGATTATCTACTTTATATCATATGTTCTACTTCACATTTTGAAGTCTTTGTCAAACTGCAGAACTGGTGAAACTGACTAATGGCTGGAACACACAAAGATGGCCGACTTGGTCACTCCATGTGTCGTATAGGATACAGTAAGGAGGCAGTGTTCACATATATGTTATACATAAATTCTATCACATTTACGAAGCTTTGAATCAAACGGCGATCAGGGGGCCGTTTCACACTAAACTTCCTACGACTAAAATGTTCGTAAGTGCAAACTTATGATAGTCTGTAAATTTTACATTAACAATGTTTTCTTGTAAATAATTGTTGGATTTACATTTATTGAGCATAGGCTGCATATGCAGCCTATGCTCAATAAATGTAAATCCATCAATTGAAATTTGCAGACGTTTCTAAATTTGCGCTTACGAACATTTTAGTCGTAAGAAGTTTAGTGAAACGGCCCCCTGGTATAGAACAGGGGCCCGTTTCACTAAACGTCGTACGACTAAAATGTTCGTAAGTTCGTAAGTGCAAATTTAGGATCGTCTGGAAACTTCAATTGATGGATTTACATTTATTGAGAATATGCTGCATATGCAAATCCAATACTTGTTTACAAGAAAACGTTGTTAATGTGAAAATTACAGACTATCATAATTTTGCACTTAGGAACATTTTAATCGTACAAAGTTTAGTTAATTTTTTCCTCGCCTTATTTGTCATAACATCTGATGAGGGAAAATGGTAACAACATTCATTTCCCCCAATACACGTGTCCGGCACAAGTCGCAACAAGATATTTCAACTGATTACTGGAACCAGGGGCTGACATTATCAATGTTTGACTGTCTTCAGAAATTAATCAGTTAAGGGGTATTTTGTCAATGTTTGGACGAGACGGTTTGTGACAAGCCGGCTCATTTTGATTTTCAGTGTTCGCTAATGTTGGTTTTTATGTGCAATTAATGTTCAATACCGGTGTTAGAACATTTAAGCTCGTACAGCTTTGGAACTTTCTGTGAACAGAGCAACACAATTGTCAGCTCACTACTCATTTACCACCAAATGCTCAACAAATGTAAATCCAATAATTGTTTACAAGAAAACATTGTTAATGTGAAATTTACAGACTATCACAATTTTGCACTTACGAACATTTTAATCGTACAAAGTTTAGTGAAACGGCCCCCAGTATAGCACTGAAATGTATTCCCCGGTAGCTCGTTTATCAACTGCCATTTATCATGTGTACTGGCCTGTTTTCAGCCGCCATGTTGAAGTAACGGACCGAGGCAGCTATATACGCGTCTGATAAATTAACAGTGAAATAAGTATTGTTAATAAGTGTTATTAATAAGTGAAAAAAAATAAGCTAAATTTAACAAATTATTTGTTTAGCTTATTTTGTTTCCACTTATTAATGCTTTTAGGTATATTTAATGTATTTATAGACCTCGGTCCATTACTTCAACCTGTGTTTTCAGCATAGGCTGATTATAGTTTGCAAGTGTTCAATGCTGTCATGTCTGCAGCCACCAATTAATATTATTCCGAACTATTAATAGTATTCAGTACTGTTCGGCCATTTGGCATTTTGTATGTGATAGTTGAACCTGGTTATACCCCTTATGTGAGTATTACGATTATTCGTAATCCTATTTTAGGGCAAGGGGCCAAGTGACTTGCTGTGGTATGGACCTGACACCAGGTCAGGTTATTCTAATTTCAGGGCCAAATATATTTTTTCTCGATGTAAATTATATACCAATCAATCCATACTACACATTAAAAAAAAAAGATCTATAAATTAAAAATCTTCAGAGATGGACAGAACATTTTGGAATTTCTCAAATTTCAAAATTGAATAACTTCTTAACTAATAAAGATATCTTGATGAAATAAAGTGCTCTATTTAATCAGGAGCTACATTGGTCACAAATCCCATAAGACCCATTTCTCCAGTCACGGCCACGAATGACCTTGGCCTACGTTATCTGTTCCACTTCACTGAATTATCCCATTCGCACGGGCGTAGTTTGTGACCTCCACATTTGTTAACCCTTTGAATGCTAGACACATACGCTGCCGTCTGCTGTTGCTTTATAGTTCAAATGTCTTCTTACTCACATGTGACATTATCGGGATAAGATTTCCATCAAGATCAGTTAAAAAAAAAATCCCATCCCATTTATCGTTATATATAAAGATAAATGGGATGGGATTTTTCTTTTGAAAACTGATCTTGATGGAAATCTTATCCCGATAATGTCATCTGTGTTCTTACTCAATAAAACAAGAAATCAGTAACACTGATGGATGTAATGCTCAAAACCTTTGACGTAAATTTCCAAGTCACTTGACCTTTACCTTGGGCACAGGGCCCGTATAAGTGGGCCACAGAATGAAGATATGAATGATGACTAATAAGCATATGAATTTTCAAACCAATCCGACTTTTGGTTACAGAGATAATAGGTAAGCGAAAACATTAGCGCAACTCTCGGACAAACAGACAGACAGACAGACGGACGGACGGACGGGCAGATGGACGGACACGGCCGGACAGACGGACGGACACGGCTTTTTTATCAGAAAATAATAAAGAAACAGCAGACGACAACAATAATTCAGCATTATTGTTACAGGTGTTACTGGTGGACCTATCGAGAGCCATAGCCCATGACACGGCCCTCACCGCTGCCGGTATAGGACAGCTGGCGCACAACGTGACCTCCCTACAACACCAGTTTGGTCGGCTCCTCATGATCGTCAATGACACCGTCTACAGGCAGGTGCAGGTTGGTACATGGTGAATGCATGTTTATTTTGCCAGAAAATGTATCGGATGATGTCTCTGATATAAAGAACAGTTTGTGCCTCCTGAGTGGGCATGTACCTTTAACAATGGCTATTTACGACCAGCTCATCTGGCTCTACTGTAACAGTCTTTGCAAATGTTGGATATATGGTCTACAGTGTTGAAAGATTTTAGGAAAAGTTTGGCAAACAATGTATATCCAGATAATGAGCCGTCTCGTCAGGATCTGCACCGTTCGCAGATAGTTTATGATTTTTTACATGTACATTGGAAACCCTCTACCGAACAAATATAGATGTTTACCTTAGATGTGTTTCGTTGTTATGCATCTCTGATTACAATGACGTTTCATGATTGCAAAACACTAGAATGTGTCGTGAAGTGCTCACATGTCTGATTTACAGTGGAACATCTCCAAACTGGGGACCTCCCAGGGTGTCTGGTTTGGAGAGGTTCCACTGTAACTTTTCAGACTATTCCATCAGTTATGTTCAATTCCAGTTATGAAATTGTTAAAATTGACAATAATGCATTTGCAATAAATTTGGAAGTATATTACACCGCAAGTCCACCTGTGTCCAGTTTCAGGAAGACATAGTCTCTATAAGGGCAGCACTGGACCATGTACAGAGAAAACTGGGCAACTCCACCCGGACTGGACAACCAATCATCGTCCGCCCCACCGAGCCGGACCTTTACCTCGGGGTACGTTGGGTAGGCTTGTATATGTAACGGCAAGGACGTAATATAATACCTGTAGCCTATTTCATCAACTCCCCGAAGTATACTATGGAGAGTTGATGAAAAGGCTACAGGGCTCCAGATAAGGAATTAGTAATTGAGTATTGTTACTCCCATCATTTCTGAAGCAATTGGGTATTTCAAAATTTTAATTGGGTAAAATAAAATCACACTACTGTTTACACATCAACAGACAGCAATTATTGAATAGTTTGTTTCGAAATTAAAACATGTCTTGGCATATCATTAGAATTATCTCCTTGGAGACAATTCTAATGAAATACCAATATGTGTTTTCATGGAAAAATAAGAAAAGTATGCTATATTGGTGGTCTGTTTATAGTTTTCTGCAGCATGATAAAGGTACCACAATTGTTCTCATTGCTTTTTGATACTCACTACTTCTGATTTCAATTCGGTATTTGGCAATTTTATTTACGCAAATACGCAGCTTATCTGGAGCGTGGTATTACAGTGGAACCTCACTAAACCGGACACCAAGGGAGGTCCCCAGGTTGCCGGTTTAGAGATGTTCCACTATAAATCAGACATGACTATGCCAAGGCATGCGGCTGTGCTTTGCAAACTAGAACAAGCAGTATCAGCTGAGGTAGATGACACAATGGCACAATTAAGTATACAAATATTAAACATATTAAATCTAAAAAATATTTAAATGTAGGTATTTGTTCATCAATAACAAAAAAATCACCCTCTATTTTTTTATTTGACGAAATTCCATCAAATATTGATTTTAATGCGCACACTGATTTGGCTCTACACTGGTCCCAACTCGTGTAAGCCCCATTTCTCCAATCACGGCCACATTTACGCTACAAACTCTCCAATTGCCAGCTGTGGGTACGGACTGTGCAGCCCTGTATAGGGCGGGCGTCAATGTGAGCGGCGTCTACACGTTACAGCCGGACCCCAGCAATGACACGCTCACCTTCGATGCCTTCTGTGACATGGAGGGTGATGGAGGGGGCTGGACCGTCATACAGGTACATGTAGCTATATCCATTTCGCAAGTTAACCCTCCCTGAAACGGATTTTGATATGTTAATTTTGCAACCAATCCAACCGTCATAAAATGATTTTCAGACTAATCCATTTATGAAACGGGAGTGTTTTTGTTCTAAAAAATATGAAAACTACTTGCAAACAGTGCATATCCACGAGCCGGCTCATCTGGATATGCACTGTTTGCACATCTCGCTATAGTGGGCTGTCGGGTACAAAGGATTAAGTTACATACATAGATAATACCAGGCCAGTGCCTATCAGGTAAGGTCAGGAAACGTTTAAGAATTCTGAGTCTGGATTCCGAGATTCGCAGAGGAATTCCTACCGTTTTTGAGCCAAGTCTTGCACATAAAGGATACCAGGCTAGTGTCTGTTGGTATTAAGCTTATCAGGCAAGGCTAGGAAACGCATAGGAAATCCATGGCTCGCCTCGGAATTCCTACCATTTCCGAGCCGAGTCTGATAAACTTCATATCAAGATACTAAATAACAAGAAATGTGGCCTGTCGGCACACGAATGTCCCCGCTGGCAGCCAAAGAAAACAAGGCATATTTGAATGTGGATTTGTCACAGGGTGGCAGAGGACCATTGGAGCAATGCGTGTGTGAAATGTGAAGCAGATCCGAGCAAGGAAACAGAAATTATAATCTATTTAAATGAGCGTTAAGGTTTCAAACGCACCAAGTCTGTGACCTTGACCCTGGGCTTAGCGGGGGCGGCACGAATGTGGATTTGTCACAGGGTGGCAGAGGACCATTGGAGCAATGTGTGTGTGAAATGTGAAGCAGATCCGAGCAAGGAAACAGAAATTATAAGGCATTTACCCAGCGTTAAGGTTTTGAACGCACCAAGTATGTGACCTTGACCCTGGGCTTAGTGGGGGCAGCACGAATGTGGATTTGTCGCAGGGTGGCAGAGGACTATTGGAGCAATGCGTGTGTGAAATGTGAAGCAGATCTGAGCAAGGAAACAGAAATTATAAGGCATTTACCCAGCGTTAAGGTTTCGAACGCACCAAGTCTGTGACCTTGACCCTGGGCTTGGCGGGGGCGGCACGAATGTGGATTTGTCACAGGGTGGCAGAGGACCATTGGAGCAATGCGTGTGTGAAATGTGAAGCAGATCCGAGCAAGGAAACAGAAATTATAAGGCATTTATCCAGCGTTAAGGTTTCGAACGCACCAAGTCTGTGACCTTCACCCTGTGTTTGACGGGGGCGGCACGAATGTGGATTTGTCACAGGGTGGCAGAGGACCATTGGAGCAATGCGTGTGTGAAATGTGAAGCAGATCCGAGCAAGGAAACAGAAATTATAAGGCATTTACCCAGCGTTAAGGTTTCGAACGCACCAAGTTTGTGACCTTGACCCTGGGCTTGGCGGGGGCGGCACAAATGTAGATTTGTAACAGGTTGGCAGAGGACCATTGGAGCAATGCGTGTGTGAAATGTGAAGCAGATCCGAGCAAGGAAACAGAAATTATAAGGCATTTACCCAGCGTTAAGGTTTCAAACGCACCAAGTCTGTGACCTTGACCCTGGGTTTGGCGGGGGCGGTACGAATGTGGATTTGTCAGAGGGTGGCAGAGGACCATTGGAGCAATGCGTGTGTGAAATGTGAAGCAGATCCGAGCAAGGAAACAGAAATTATAAGGCATTTACCCAACGTTAAGGTTTCGAACGCACCAAGTCTGTGACCTTGACCCTGGACTTAGCGGGGGCGGCACGAATGTGGATTTGTCACAGGGTGGCAGAGGACCATTGGAGCAATGCGTGTGTGAAATGTGAAGCAGATCCGAGCAAGGAAACATAAATTATAAGGCATTTAGCCAGCGTTAAGGTTTCGTACGTACGTACGGACGCCGGTAACACTATATGCCCCCCTCACCATTCGGTGGCGGGGGCATAACAAGTAACTAAACTACATTAATGGTTACAAATGTTTTTCTTTTTGTTTTCTACTTATCTAAAATTAGATTAGATGGCCGCGGCCCGCATGTCACTCCCGCCCAGGCTTCGATAGTGTACCGACAAACTTTAACCTCGGACGTACTAACTTACGCCAATGTGCCGACTATATCGCACTGTCCGCAAGTGGGCGCGACAACGATATACATGTATTATCATGCTTATATCATGCTTATAACATCCTATCACCAAGACAACCGCCTGTGATTCAGCCACCATTTCTTTTACTGCCATTACATGCATTCCAGAGACGTATTGATGGATCGGACTTGTTCCTTGGGTGGCAGAGCTACAAACTTGGCTTCGGTGGTCTGCTGCACGACTTCTGGCTCGGCCCGGACAACATAACCAGCTCACCAAGTTTGGTAACGGCTGGATGAGGATCACATTCATCGACTGGGACTACAAAGTCAGGTATTCCGAGTTGACCTACGTCACACCCGTTATCCGGAGATACGCAACTAGGGGAGGAGAACATGGAAAGGGGAACGCACAAACTAGTGGGAATTTGGAGGGTTTGTAAAATTAGCTAAAACAATATATTTTATGCATGATCAGAACAATGTGAGCTTGCAACGTTGAGGAAGAATGATTGAAGCACATGTAGCAAAAATATTGAGCTCGAACGCCGTCGTAAAAGTTGAAAATTTATAAATTCAATATAGGATTTTATTTTGTTTTGTCATTTTTGTTTAAAAAATCGTCTTTCCTGCACCAATCGTATGCTTTTCAGCACTATCAGGCATACAGTTATGTTTGCTGATCATTTACACTGATACCTTGAAAGCGACAGCGACCAGGATCTTCTGAGAAAAAAATGGCGGCCGTTTTATGCACCGTGGTATAGCGCAAAATGGTGCACAAAAACTATGGGACTGGAGGACACAAATTGGGGACGAGTGCACACAAACTGTGGAACGCGCTGCACAGAAAATGCCAATATACGTGGGTTTTAAGTTGCAAATTCACGTATGTATTTACAAAAATATTATATTTCCAGACGAGGATCCACGAATATTTACGCAGGGGCCGGTCCAAATGTGTCTGTAAGGAATTTATGCAAGTTTTTAATCAATATTCACCACAATTATGCATTGTTTTAGTAAGTTCGCTGTTCAATGCAGGCTTCTTTAGCAGCGCTCGTTTATTAATGGGCGAGCAGAGCCTCATTTCGTATACAATCAGTAAACCCGTTTAATACATATCACACATTAAACCATAGGTCACCACCTAAACTCGGAGGAAACCCGGAGTACCCGGAGAAAGACCACAGCAAGCTTGCACGGCATACGACAAGTCGACATGATTTCATCCGCAGAATTTCGGGGGGTCGCCATAAAGTTTTGTCCGCGATAACCAATCCATCGATTCACAAGTGCATTCGTTCGTCCTACGACCATTCCGTCCGTCATAGAATGTTTGTGACGCAATCGTTGTTGTTTCTGTAGCACCCACATGTTTGTCGGAGAGCACCGTGATGTGTATATACAACATATAAACACCATACTTATACTAAGTAACACTGCAATTGTATTGTATGATATATATTCCTCCGGTGTCCTGGAGCACCCTCGTCCTAGCGAGATATCTCTTTATTTCCCATCACCAAGGGTAACTGCGGTACGTCTTATCTGTGTACATTGTACCATCTAGACAGTCACCATGCATGTATTACATGTGTGTAAAATATTTACACGATCACCACCACAAAGTGTCTTGCTCAAGGACACAACACGCCGCTCCGACCGCGTCTCGACCTGCGCAGTTCGGGGACCTCCGATCCACAGTCCATCTCGCTACACCCTAGGCCACTCGCGCTCCAGCATCACTGTCTTTACCGGTGGAAAGTTCTTAAACTTGTGGCGGTGGGTGCTCTATGTGTGTTTTGCAGCCCGCTGACGGACTGTGCAGTATCTCAATTGCAATGAGAGTCGGTCCTTATTCCGGGATAATTCCGACTGGAATGTGTCGCTATCTGCCTCGAGAATACACAGGACACTCTCATTATGGTTATCATTGCCAAACGTCTTGCTAACGCCAATGATAATAAGATTGAGTTGCACCTTCAGGCCCGGATCCAGGGGGGTGGGGGCGTGAGAGGCGTAGGCCCCCCCCCCCTATTTTTGACGAAGCAATGAGATTTTTTTTATTCAGATTAGAAAAGGCTATCAGTATTCTGTTCTCAAATGCCAGGAAAATGCATCAGAGACACTCAAATTTTCTAAATTTTCTGGGGGAGGACCCCCATACCCCTCTCACCCACGCCACGCCCCCCCCCCCCCCTTTCTCCAAATCCAGGATCCGGCCCTGACCTTGGCTGCACTACTTCGCCTGGTCATCGATTAGCATGGTTAACTCAGTTCCGCATGGTTGATTCTCCCAAACCCCGTGCTTCAAGTTATAAACGAAGTGTGGTGCGAGTTTAGGTGGTGACCTATGGTTTAATGTGTGATATGTATTAAACGGGTTTACTGATTGCATACGAAATGAGGCTCTGCTCGCCCATTAATAAACGAGCGCTGCTAAAGAAGCCTGCATTGAACAGCGAACTTACTAAAACAATGCATAATTGTGGTGAATATTGATTAAAAAACTTGCATAAATTCCTTACAGACACATTTGGACCGGCCCCTGCGTAAATATTCGTGGATCCTCGTCTGGAAATATAATATTTTTGTAAATACATACGTGAATTTGCAACTTAAAACCCACGTATATTGGCATTTTCTGTGCAGCGCGTTCCACAGTTTGTGTGCACTCGTCCCCCAATTTGTGTCCTCCAGTCCCATAGTTTTTGTGCACCATTTTGCGCTATACCACGGTGCATAAAACGGCCGCCATTTTTTTCTCAGAAGATCCTGGTCGCTGTCGCTTTCAAGGTATCAGTGTAAATGATTCAGCCACCATTTCTTTTACTGCCATTACATGCATTCCAGAGACGTATTGATGGATCGGACTTGTTCCTTGGGTGGCAGAGCTACAAACTTGGCTTCGGTGGTCTGCTGCACGACTTCTGGCCCGGCCCGGACAACATAACAAGCTCACCAAGTTTGGTAACGGCTGGATGAGGATCACATTCATCGACTGGGACTACAAAGTCAGGTATTCCGAGTTGACCTACGTCCGCGTTGCAGAGACCGACGGTTATAGGATCATGGTGGGCGGTTACCGTGGTAACGCCGACGACCCGTTCCACACCACGAACTACAACGACCGGATGCAGAGTACGAGGTTCTCCACGTATGACGTTGACAACGACATGGATCACCATGGCAACTGCGCATCGACCTTCACCTCCGGTTAGTGGTTCAACAACTGTTTCCTGGTGAACCTGAACGGCGTGTGGTATGGCAGCGGCGCCTACGTCGGCAGGACCAGTAACAATATTGTATGGGATATGTGGGATGAACATCCGTCAGGCTACAGCCTCAAGTAACTGAAATCAAACTGAGGCATGAACAGTTCTAGAACCTAAACATTAGCCCTTTTCAACACGATACCAGTAGCCTATTTCACCAACATTGCAAAGTATACTTATATAAACAAGAGGGCCATGATGGCCCTAATTCGCTCACCTGACTCCATGAACACCAGAGGAGAATGTGACATTGAGTTCATGTGTTTTAAAAAAATTGTGCTATTTTTAGATGGCGGTCATCTTGGATTAAGCGATGACTCATTTTACAAAATCTGAAAATGCTTCACCCAGCATCGGCCATGTGGTTCCTGAGAAAAAGACGTTAACAATCTTGAATAAATGGACCTTTTGGTGGCCATCATGGATGACATAATCATCCGATTCCGACAAATATTGCACCAGAGTGACCGCCTCATTGATACCTTCAATTTGATATATGACATGACCATATTCAGTCAAAAATAAAATTTGACCCCAATTTGACCCCACGGGCCACGCCCATTTTTGACCCCGGGGTCACCATTTTAACAACTTTCAAAGAGCAATGTACATCGATCATTCCTACCAAGTTTCGTCGAAATCCGGCTAGCGGTTCATGAGAAGAAGATTTTTTAAGAATTTATGCTATTTTCAGACGCCATCTTGGATTAGCGATGACCTCCATTTTAACAAATCTGAAAAGGCTTCACACATGGACCATAACTTTTAAGTTTGGCTACCATGGGCCAAGCGGTTCATGTGAAGAAGAATTTTGAAATCTCTAATAAAAGAACGACCTTTTGACCTTTCGGTGGCCATCTTGGATGACATAACAATCCGATTTCGACAGAAAATGCACCAGAGTGATCGCCTCATTGATACCTTCAATTTGATATATGACATGACCATATTCGGTCAAAAATAAAATTTGACCCCAATTTGACCCCACGGGCCACGCCCATTTTTGACCCCGGGGTCACCATTTTAACAACTTTGAAAGAGCAATGTACATCGATCATTCCTACCAAGTTTCGTCGAAATCCGGCAAGCGGTTCATGAGAAGATTTTTTAAGAATTTATGCTATTTTTAGACGGCGGCCATCTTGGATTAGCGATGACCTCTATTTTAACAAATCTGAAAAGGCCACACATGGACCATAACTTTTAAGTTTGGCTATCATGGGCCAAGCGGTTCATGTGAAGAAGAATTTTGAAATCTCTAATAAAAGAACGACCTTTTGACCTTTCGGCGGCCATCTTGGATGACATAACAATCCGATTTCGATAGAAAATGCACCAGAGTGATCGCCTCATTGATACCTTCAATTTGATATATGACATGACCATATTCGGTCAAAAATAAAATTTGACCCCAATTTGACCCCACGGGCCACGCCCATTTTTGACCCCAGGGTCACCATTTTAACAACTTTGAAAGAGCAATGTACATCGATCATTCCTACCAAGTTTCGTCGAAATCCGGCAAGCGGTTCATGAGAAGATTTTTTAAGAATTTATGCTATTTTTAGATGGCGGCCATCTTGGATTAGCGATGACCTCTATTTTAACAAATCTGAAAAGGCTTCACCCATGGACCATAACTTTTAAGTTTGGCTACCATGGGCCAAGCGTTCATGTGAAGAAGAATTTTGAAATCTCTAATAAAAGAACGACCTTTTGACCTTTCGGCGGCCATCTTGGATGACATAACAATCCGATTTCGACAGAAAATGCACCAGAGTGATCGCCTCATTGATACCTTCAATTTGATATATGACATGACCATATTCGGTCAAAAATAAAATTTGACCCCAATTTTGACCCCACGGGCCACGCCATTTTTGACCCGGGTCACCATTTTAACAACTTTGAAAGAGCAATGTACATCGATCATTCCTACCAAGTTTCGTCGAAATCCGGCAAGCGGTTCATGAGAAGAAGATTTTTTAAGAATTTATGCTATTTTTAGACGCGGCCATCTTGGATTAGCGATGACCTCCATTTTAACAAATCTGAAAAGGCTTCACCCATGAACCATAACTTTTAAGTTTGGCTACCATGGGCCAAGCGGTTCATGTGAAGAAGAATTTTGAAATCTCTAATAAAAGAACGACCTTTTGACCTTTCGGCGGCCATCTTGGATGACATAACAATCCGATTTCGACAGAAAATGCACCAGTGATCGCCTTATTGATACCTTCAATTTGATATATGACATGACCATATTCGGTCAAAAATAAAATTTGACCCCAATTTGACCCCACGGGCCACGCCCATTTTTGACCCCAGGGGTCACCATTTTAACAACTTTGAAAGAGCAATGTACATCGATCATTCCTACCAAGTTTCGTCGAAATCCGGCAAGCGGTTCATGAGAAGAAGATTTTTTAAGAATTTATGCTATTTTTAGACGGCGGCCATCCTGGATTAGCGATGACCTCCATTTTAACAAATCTGAAAAGGCTTCACCCATGGACCATAACTTTTAAGTTTGGCTTCCATGGGCCAAACGGTTCATGTGAAGAAGAATTTTGAAATCTCTAATAAAAGAACGACCTTTTGACCTTTCGGCGGCCATCTTGGATGACATAACAATCCGATTTGGACAAGTTTTGTCGAAATCCGGTTCGCGGTTCTTGAGAAGAAGATTTTTTAAGAATTTGTGCTATTTTTAGACGGCGGCCATCTTGGATTACGTAATGACGTCATTTTAATAATTTTGTAATCCCCCTACCTAAGGACCATGACCATGAAGTTTGGTGACCATAGGCCCAATGGTTACCGAGGAGAAGACGTTTGAAAATGTTCACGGACGACGACGACGACGGACGACGACGACGGACGACGACGGACACATTGCGGTAACAATAGCTCACATGAGCTTCGCTCAGGTGAGCTAAAAAGTATACTTTGAGGGAGTAATCATTTATATTTCCCGAAATGCATTAGTTCATATAGAACTAACGACTGCATATATTTGATGATTAAAATTATGCAGAATAAAAATTAATAAATTTATCCTTAAATTCAAAATTGCTCCCTTAAAGTGTACTTAGCAAGATAAGTATACTTTGCAATTTTGATGAAATCGGCTCCAGACTGCAAATGTTTATAGTGTTGGCTGATATCTAGGTTTGAATGAATGGCCAACAGTGCAAACCCTGAGCAGACCAGTAACCTATTGAAAATGTACTAAAGTTTAACATATAAAATGCAGGAAACAAAAATTGTCGTCTGCTGTTTTATACATGTATGTTCTCTTCTTTCTCAATAAAAACATGGTTCGACAGGACTTTAGTTAAAGCATGATTTTGATGAGGAAAATGGACACAGCAGACAACAAACATTAATTCAGCACTACAAGCCCCTGGTTAAAACTTTTTGAAAATAATAAATAAGCGCATATGGTGTCCAATTTAACTATGAACATATACCAAACCTATGTATACGGCGGAACTACTAGCTGTATATACATGTACTTAGTTTCAATCTGGATCAATTAGATGACAACTCTGCACCATATCTTTCTTTCTTTTATTAAAATAAAGCAAATAGTATTTGTTCAAAAAGCCAACATAACATCACTTATTTTAAAGCAAATAGTATTTGTTAAAAAAGCCAACATAACATCACTTAACATTGCATATATTACGTGCTCGTCGACCTGTAAAATCACTAGCATTCAAACACATACAAGTTTGGATTTGCTTCGGTTTGCATTGATACTGCCATACACATTATAAGAGTTACAACTTCGGTCAGACACAAGCTTGTGTCCCATAAGTGGACATTATATAGCCCCTTTTTACCACTGACCCCTTCATTCTCAAATGATTTTGTACCTAAAAACATGTGTGTGTCTCATGAAAAATATTTACAAAATTTATATTTTCCGTAAATGACGTCGAAAGATGACAAAATTTTCATAGCAAATACGGAATAGTATTCCACATTTGCTATGAAACTTTTGTCATCTTTTGACGTCATTTACAGAACATTTTCTGTAAATATATTTCATGAAAAATCACACATGTTCTTAGGTACAAAATCGCATGGCGTGTCTATAGCACGAACCTGTATAATTTTAACCAAAATGTACATTAGCGTTAATGAAATTAATAAACATAGTAGGATACACGCTCGTGTCCGTCCTCAGCTGGAACCCTTATAGTTTATACAGCAATACCGACGACAGCTGAATAATCAGAAGAGCCTTGTGCGTTACAACATTGACCAGCATAGCCATAGCTGAGCTCGTGAATTCAGTCAGTAATGTTTGTTTAACCTAAAGTCTGCCATGCCGGTAGTAGTATTGGATCAATTACACACATTAAATTTTGAAAGGTACATGCCCACTCAGTAGGCACAAAACGTTCTTTATATCAGACATCTGAGACATTTTCTGGCAAAATAAACATTCATTCACCCCCCACACCCCCATTACCCCACGCAATTATTGGCATTATTATACATTTTGTATTAGACGTAAATTTCACACTGATATCAGGGGCAATAACCACGTTTCCTTAAAATGTTAATAGACATTATTACTTATTCTCTGTATTTATTTTTTGATGTGCACTGATCATACTTTATAATCTGTTGAAAATATTATTTTTTCATGTGTCAAGACACATTTAATTAGTATCAATACCGTAAAGATTCTAATAGACGCCCATGCTCTAATAGATGCCCACCCCACACTTTTTACGTTGAAAATGACACATTTTTTGGCCGATTTTCACGAAATTAGTGCCTCTAATAAACACCCAGTACCGACTTGAAACAAAATCGGAGCTAATTGTCCAATTAGATTTTTGTTCTTTCCATTATTTCGAAAGCAAATCGGGGGAAAAACATAATTGCTACTTTCACTTTCAAAAGCGGAAGCGAAATTCGACTGTTTCCGGTGTCACAGTAAATTCCTCATCAGCAGTAGCTATTTGCACGGACACAGGGTGATCAGAATTTACACGGTTATGGAGACGCCATTTTCAAAGCATCTCAAACCTGACAGATCCGAAACGCTGATGCTGACGAAACGTCCGTAGGCGTAAATCTGATCAGCATTAATGATTGACGCTGTCTTGATATACATTACCATTAAATTTAACATTTCTACCGACTGTACCATAATGACCAGAGTGGGCCGAAACGTCTTGGCCCAAATGTTTATAAACTGACAGACAGTACAATCAAGTCTGGCGTTTGAGAGTAACGTCCCTTAGTTATGTTTTTGTTCAGATAGCAGAACATCGTATATTTTTTTATCATTTTCCCTTTGCTGAATAACACTTGCCTCTATTAAACGCCAACCCTGGACTTCGGAGCCAGTGGTGATTCTAATGAATCTTTACGGTAATTAAAAAATATCATGCCTCATTTGCATATGAAAATAGCCTAATACCACCGCGAGTCACTATCAGTAAAATATATATTACTAAAATGATTATATCTGTATAGCGGGCACTCGTAATATTTAGAACTGGTGGAATAGTGATACACGTATACACTTATTTAATTCCTATAAAGAACATTCTGTGCCTACTGAGTGGGCATTTACCTATTTCAGCCCCATGTATATCACACTGAACAATAGTTTCTTTCGCAATACTGTAACTATTTTGGCAGATGTTTTTCAAATCACAAATAAATAAATTGGACGAGAGTAACTTTCTCATTATTTTGAGACGAGTATCCAAAGTTAGATAATTGTCAATATGTTATAAAAATTGTTGAACCCATTTCATGCTGAATACCCGTATATGGACAAATATTTGTTAGTTTTCTTATAACCATTAACAACATATGTTGTGACCACTAATCATTTGGAACTGTTCCCACACCTGATTGTTACCACTAATTTGAACCGTCTTGGCAAGACGGTTCAAATTAGTGGTAACAATCAACGGTTCTGCTGGGAAAAAAAAAAAATCGCCAATTGTTTATTTTTATCGCCAATTGCGAAAGTGGCGATCGCCAGCGGAATCCCTGGGGTGGGTACAGTTCCAAATGCCAAATCATGAACATAGTTAAACAAACATACTTCTGCACCTACAGATGAGTAAAAGAGTGCTTCCCATGTTGAAACATCAGTAATTTCCTGCAATTACCAGGAACTTCAAATCCCGATTTCAGCACATATCCTGAAAATTCCCACCCCTGAACAACAGTTACACATACTTACGTGCATATCTAAGTGAATTATTTTGTTTGTTTGTTTGTTGGAGTTTAACAGCCTATCAACAGCTAAGGTCATTTAAGGCCGGGTCAATAGGTTTAGTACTAAATCCCATATATTACCCGTACAAGTACATGTACAAATGGGGAGAAAATCCCAAAATCAGAACTGAATATTTACAACAAAAAAACTATATATTCAGCCCTGAAATCAGAATAATCTTGATCCGATGCCAGGTCCTCGCCACGCCAGAATCACTTGGCCTCCTCCTAAAAGCAGTAGGATCAGTAATAATCAAGTGAATTATTTTTATTTTTCGAATGTAACGTAATGGGTGAACTTGAATCAGCAGTAGATGCAGAGGTGCAGGTTTAGCAGCATTTGCTAAATGTTGGTCAACAGCAGTTTCACAAACAAAAGCCAAGTCAAATTTTCTTCAACGGAGCTAGCAAACGTGAACACACACACAAGGAACACAACAGACTACAAAAAACATATACTGTGATCAACTGTGACAGTGACAGATCTATGATGTTTATGTATACCAATATACCGAGATAAGATGCATACATCTGATACTCCATGACCAAAAGGGATTTACATAGGAATGAATGGCCTTTTTGTGGAATTTATCGGGGTGTAAACTTGGAAAAGTCGTGGGAATACTGGACGAAGGCCGGAAGGCCTTCGTCCAGTATTCTCGCGACTTTTCCAAGTTTATATCTCCGATAAATTCCACAAAAAGGCCATTCATTCCTTATAATTCCAGCATTTGAAAGAAATTCATCAAGAAAATGTGTTTATTTTCCGTTTTCTTAAGAATTATTTTAACTGCGCCTCACAGTTATGGAAAGTAGTTTGGCGTGGGAGTTTACAGGGATATAAATTTTGGACAGAGACTTGCTACGGGCCAATCAAATGTTAGGGAATTGTGTAAATATTTTTGTGCTGGAATTATTGAGTTTTGATACAGATCAGCATGTGCATCCGTACACTATGTTCAGGGCTTGTCAATATTGCGAAATATTCCTAGGGCCCGTTTCACTAAACTTTGTACGACTAAAATTGAAATCGATCAAAATTTCAATCGATGGATTTACATTTATTGGCTATGCTCAATAAATATAAATACATAGAGGATTTTCATATTTTTGCAATGAATATGGCACTCGCTCGATGAACATATGTCATATTCGTTGCAAAAATATGAATATTCTATTTATTATATACCGCTCCATGGAAATTAGCAGTTTTTTAGACTGTATATGGTAATGAATGTGTATTTGCAGCCTATTTGCGCTGTTTTTTCCCAGATGTGCGTTATGAATATAGATAGCGGAAGTAGTCGTATTTTCACCAGAATTTGTTTATTTCATCGATGAGAACATATGACTTTTATTTACATCGTATAACTATGTATTTCATGGGTAGGTATATAATAAAATAATTGTTTACAAGAAAACATTATTAATATGAAATTTATAGGCTATACAAATATTGCACTTTTTAGTCGTACAAAGTTTAGTGAAACGGCCCCCTGATACCTGAAAAACACAACATGAAGATCAGTAGCCGATTTCACCAAAATTGCTAAGTATACTTATCTAGCCAAGTATACTTTGAGAGAGTAATCATTTATATTTTCTGAAATGCATTATGTCATATATAACTAACGACTGCATATATTTGATGATTAAAAGTATGCAGAATTATTATACGGAATTTATTACATTATCACAGCCATAATGGCTGTGATAATGTAATAAATTCAGTATAATAAATTGATCCTAAAATTTCATATAGAACTAATGTTTCATTCATGGAATGAGAACAGTGCAGATCCTGATCAGAGTGTGCAGATGCACAGGCTGATTTGGGGCTACACTGGTTGCAATTCCAATATGACCCATTCTGACAGACACAAGTTTGTATAATATCAGCTGTCACAAAGATTTTGTTTGTTGGTGTTTAACGGCCTATCAACAGCTAAGGTCATTTAAGCCAGGGCCAATGGGTTCGATCCCGTATTCAACCTGCCGCTGTCACAGAGATATTCATGTTCATAGAACTAGAGCAGGGTTATGATTATAAATAGATGGTTGAACACAAGAATGATCATGTACCAGTCTTATAGATATGACGAGTGTTGCCAGATTTATCATATACATGTATATGTAATTAAGGAATAAAACCATGGGCTGTTGCGTTTACTGGGGAGTACAATACATTTGGTCTGTTTAAAGTTTGCGAAGTTTGGACTCCCACACAATTTAAACACACCAAACGTATTGTACACCCCAATAAACGCTACAGCCCATGATTTTGTTACTTATATTTACACTGCATTTTCCGATAGATTCAAAAATGTAAATAAGCACATATGGCGTTAACATTAACAATAATCTTGTCCTACGTCATTTTGTCACAATTGCTGGAACAGCAACGTTACCGGTCAATAGCGTGACGTTATTGACAATGACGATGAACGTCATGTATTGTAATGACGTCAAACAAACTTTAACGAATCAACAACGTTGCGCGATGTAACGTGGGGCTAATGTAATTGTACTGGGATATAAACGCAATACGTTGAATGGGCGTTTCCATTATGAATGTAAGGACAGTGTAAATATTTATATTTATGCTGAAACATTTAAATATACACTGTAGAAGCAGTAGCAGTAGCAGTAGCAGCAGTGTTGGAAGCCATACATGTTGTGATCAAGTGGATACGCAACATGCCAAAAGCACGGAATCATTTTTTTCAACTCTCAAGACATAAATGCAAAACTGAGTTTGTTTTTAACGTCCCATCAACAGCTAAGGTCATTTAGGATGTGACCTCGGTTTCAAGTTTCATCCAAAAGACCAGTGGGATGGAAATACTATGAAGTATTTTTGATGCCTACGGCGAGGTTTGAACCCACAACCTCCTCCACAACCTTGGAAGTCTGTAGCCTATTTCAGCAACATTGCAAAGTATACTTATCTAGCAAAGTATACTTTGAGGGAGTAATTTTCAATTTTAGGATAAATCTATTAATTTTTATTACCGGTATACTGAATTTATTACATTATCACAGCCATTTTGGCTGTGATAATGTAATAAATTCAGTATAATAATTCTGCATACTTTTAATCATCAAATATATGCAGTTGTTAGTTCTATATGGAATAATGCATTTCGGGAAAAATAAATGATTACTCCCTCAAAGTATACTTTGCTAGAAAAGTATACTTTGCCATTTTGATGAAATCGGCTACTGGCCACAAGCCATCCGTAGTAGATCAATAAAAAGAAATGATGATTCTCAGGTATAGCATGAGAGAACTACATTATACTTCACAATATGGCACATAGAACACAGTCTGATCTGGATCTACACTGGTCGCAAAAACCAATAAGCTCCATTTCTCCAGTCACAGCCACAATTATGAACATCGACATAATCAGACGGACTATATGGTGAACAGCATATGCTGATAATACAATGGATACATACGCTCACCTGGAACAAGGCAAATCACAAACATTACAAGGTCCATTTTGTTTGCCATGTGCCAACATGCAGAGACAGGATAGGAGGTAGATACTGACCAACGGTCCTGCAGAGGTAATTACATGCCATTATTAACGTGTATGCCATACATATATGCCATTGTAAATTAAAAAAAACAGCCTATATACTAGGTGGCCACGGCCCGCCTGTCGCGCCCGACGAGGTTTTGATAGTATACCGAAAAACTTTCACCAAAAAAATAACTTTAACCCGGACCAATGTGCCGACTATATCGCGCTGTCCGCAAGAGGGCGCGAACAAAAACCACTATTAGACTTCTAAACAAAATGCAACACATTTGTTTAGACAGAAAATAAATGAGTGTTTTATCTGTACTGATGTTGCCATTTTCCTGTAGCATTTACATGTTGCAGAATGCAGGGATTCCGCTGGCGATCGCCAATTTCGCAATTGGCAATAAAAAATTACAATTTGTCGAAAATTGTAATTTTTTATCGCCAATTGTTTGAAGTGGCGATTTTTTTATTTTCCCCAGCGGAATCCCTGAGAAAGATTGAGCGGATCAACATTACCGTAATAACCATAAATGTTTGGACACACTTTATTCTGGGAAAGACACTCATTTCTGTATTCTCACAAGGAATGTCCACAAATGTTTGGTTAGTATGGTTGTACGTGTTTATCACAGTAACACTATTTGGATACAATTGGTTTTGGGAAACCCATATTCCCCTATTATCCCGTCAACACAGTGCATATGTGCCGTGAAACACGGTGCCGTGAAACATTTTTGATATCCAGTCAATACTAGTTTTGCATTTTACAGCCATTTGTAGGTGTTCACGGGATAAATAGAATAGTAGGTTAGTGCCGTGAATGGGAACAAATATCTGGCGCGGCACGGAAACGGGATGTGCTCGGCAGAGCCTCGCCCATCCCGTTTCCTGAGCCTTGCCAGATATTTTTTCCCATTCACGGCACTAACCTACTATTCTCTATTTATCACGTCATTATGTGCCGTGAAACATTTTTGACATCCTGTCAATACGACCTAATCACTGCGTATGAATATGTGCGGTTGTCACACTAGTCTCCGATTTTGAGAATGCGGCTGGGGTTATTTTTTGTGCAATTTAAAGCTATTTGTAGGTGTTGACGGGATAAACAGAATAGTAGGTTAGTGCCGTGAATGTTTCATAAGGCTTGCCAGATATTTTTCCCCATTCACGGCACTAACCTACTATTCTCTTTTTTCATAGAGATTTCCCAAAACATATGGTGTGCGAATATTTAGGGTTATTACGGTAAGCTGTATGTGTACCAGTGTACATCCTTGCTGTGTGTGTGGGCCTACACTAGGTGGCACATATACACCTGGGGGACGTTTCACTAAACTTTGTACCACTAAAATGTTTGAAAGTGCAAATTTAGGATCGTCTTGAAATTTCAATTTATGAATTTACATTTAATGAGCATAGGCTGCATATATGTAAATCATATCCTAGGCTGCATATATATGCAGCATATGCTCAATAAATGTAAATCAAATAATTGTTTTATAATACAAGAAAATATTGTTAATGTGAAATTTACAGACTATCATAATTTTGCACTTGCGAACATTTTAGTTGTATGAAGTTTAGTGAAACGAGCCCCAGGATAAAAGTGTAGATCACATGTGTAATCATGCTTTAGTGAACACAATATATTCATGATAGGTCTAGCACATAATGTAGATCCTCGTCAGGCTGTGGAAAGCTACCAGTAACTGATATACAACTTGATAAACGCTTTGTTTCGTCATAGTCAATGTTCAAACGATGCACTAAGCTGAGGTAATAGCGAAAACACAAACACAAAAGCCAGAGCTCCAGATAAGCTTAATGTCTAAATGTCTAAAGTGTATGGTACCCCCTCATTTCAAATTCAGTGCGTATTTTATATTTACAAATGGATTTTTTATTTTCTTCATTATAAAATAGCGAACAAATGATCAAAACATAATTTTTTTTAAACATTTACTTATTTGAGCTGCAAAAAGCAAACACTGTGCAGCTCAACTACCAATAATTCCAGCACAAAAATATTTACACAATTCCCTAACATTTGATTGGCCCGTAGCAAGTCTCTGTCCAAAATTTATATCCCAGTAAACTCCCACGCCGAACTACTTTCCGTAACCGTGAGGCGCAGTTAAAATAATTCTTAATAAAACGGAAAATAAACACATTTTCTTGATGAATTTATTTCAAATGCTGGAATTATAAGGAATGAATGGCCTTTTTGTGGAATTTATCGGGGATATAAACTTGAAAAAGTCGCGGGAATACTGGACGAGGCCTTAAAAAAATTACAATTTTCGAAAAAAAATTATCGCTTCGTCCAGTATTCCCGCGACTTTTCCAAGTTTATACCCCGATAAATTCCACAAAAAGGCCGTTTATTCCTATAATAAATTTTCAACTGTATTACAGTGTATATCTTCCCATTGCCATTTGTACTCCCACTATCGATAATCAATCCATATTCAGCTAAAAAATTGCGTAAAATACGCCAATGCGCACCTTATCTGGAGCTCTGCATATGCTAAAGAATATACATGTAGTAAGTTACGTTATAGCGTTATAGTGTATGTCCATCTTCAAGCTCTTCAGTAAACCATATGCAGTGAACAGTCAGTCAATACTGTGGGGTTTCCCCACACCAGACTCATCAGACAAATTACGCTTATCCAACTCCCGGACAGTGACACAATGGAAGATATAGATGGATGTAGTACTCCATCAATGCATTCTGTTGCCCATGTATACATTTCTTCAGCGAACTAAATGTTGTGCAAACACCAGAAATGGGATTTCACCACAACACATCTTATCCTCGGCCACTCCGATACAGTGAACAGAATAGAAGATATGGATGGATGTAGTGCAGACTGTAATACATGCACCAATGTATTCTGTTGTCCATGTATAAATCACTTCACTGAATCATGTGCATACATCGGCATTGGGACTTCACCAAACACAAGAGTGGTGACTGCCATACAATGAACACAATAGAATATATTCATGGATGTAGCACATTCTGTTGTGTCTGTGCACAAATCCGTACTAGTGAGTGGTCGCTACCATACAATGAACATTGTTGGATATAGTACTATTCGTGCTACATCCATCAATACATTCTGTTGTGTCTGTGCACAAATCCGTACTAGTGAGTGGTCGCTACTATACAATGAACATTGTTGGATATAGTACTATTCGTGATACATCCATCAATACATTCTGTTGTGTCCGTGTACAAGTCTGTGCAATGCTCATTCAAAAACACCAATCTTCAGCCCCTGTAGACATCCACCTGTGCCCGTTGCATTGAGAATTCACCCTTCACCAACAGCTATGTGATCTTCCCATCAAGGCTCCGGCTGGTATACGATGCCCCCAGGGCCTGCTAGGGACGTCTTGCCCATCAGGTCAAGGTCAATCTGACGGGCAGCCTGGCGACCTTCAGATATCGCCCAGACAACCAGCGACTGACCCCTGTGACAATCTGAAACAACAATATTTGAATGGCTTTAATTAATGTTTGAATGTTTGTCACTGTGTCGAGGTGTCCACACAAACGAACAGTTCTGTATCTGTTTTAACAAAATGTAGAAAGAAAAATTAGGATGATCCTAGGGGCCGTTTCACTAAACTTTGTACGACTAAAATGTTCGTATGTGTAAATTTAGGATAGTCTGGAAAGTTCAATTGATGGATTTACATTTATTGAGCATAGGCTGCATATGAAGCCTAAGCTCAATAAATGTCAATCCAATACAATGTAATTGTTTACAAGAAAGCGTTGTTAATGTGAAATTTACAGCCTATCATCATTTTGCACTTACGAACATTTTAGTTGTACGAAGTTTAGTGAAACGCACCCCAGATCTACAATAGTTTTATATTTGTCAGATACATAACTGTGCATTGACCAATACACGCTGACTGATATCAAGATGATGTATCAGGCATTGATACGGCTACAATGTATCAGGACAGTCTGTATTCAAACGAATTTCACTCATGTTTGATTGGTCTAATGACATCACATTGTTTCATGAAAACAGCATTATACTTTGCGCATTTCATAGTGTATGAACATTATCTATTAAATAAAATTTGAGGCTAGTTTCTTTTGACGTCAAGTTTATCGAGCTTGGCTCAGAAACAGTAAGAATTGCTGACTTTCTGCACATTTCCTTGCCTTGCCTGATATCAAACTATAATTCCAGCACAAAATATTTACACAATTCCCTAACATTTGATTGGCCCGTAGCAAGTCTCTGTCCAAAATTTATATCCCAGTAAACTCCCAAGCCGAACTACTTTCCGTAACCATGAGGCGCAGTTAAAATAATTCTTAAGAAAACGGAAAATAAACACATTTTCTTGATGAATTTATTTCAAATGCTGGAATTATAAGGAATGAATGGCCTTTTTGTGGAATTTATCGGGGATATAAACTTGGAAAAGTTGCGGGAATACTGGACATGGCCTTAAAAAATTACAATTTTCGAGAAAAAAAAGTATTCCCGCGACTTTTCCAAGTTTATACCCCGATAAATTCCACAAAAAGGCCATTCATTCCTATAATACTAGCCTGGTACTTGGCTCTGTCAGGGATTTTACTTTTTATAGACAAATCTAGATCTAGGATCTTTTGTTGCAATATACAGTTGAACCTCCCCGAACGGCCACCTCTCTATTGTACAACAACACACTCTCTATAACAGCCGCTATTTTATATCCCAAATGGATGATTTCCTCTGTATCTAACCTGAGCTGAGCACGAAAATTGTCGTCTGCTTTTGCTGTCTTTCTCAATAAAAACATGTTTTGACAGCATCCAAAGCATGTTTTTGATTAGAATTATCAAAGAAAATAAATAAACAGCGGACAACAAAATTTAATTCAGCATTAACCTCCCTACAACAGCCACCTCTCTACAACAGCCAGTTTTGCGTCTTCCCATGGCTGGCTGTTGTAGAGAGATTGCACTGTAGCTAATATATGGTCCAACTAACATGATGCTTGCCATTGTGACATGATCAATGTCTATATTGATCATAATCTCATCATTATTTCATTAACCCTTTCAACACCACAGACCTCTATATAGACAATGTTTGCAAACAGTGCAGATCCAGATGAGCCGGCTCGTAACGAGCCGTCTCATCAGGATCTCCACTGTTTGTTAATAATTTTAAACGTCGTACAGATTACCCTTTTAGAAGAATGGGATAATTTGAATGAACAAAATTAATGAAATAGCGTGAAACATTGGCATGGAACATCCTATTAAGTTACTTGGTGTTGAAAGGTTAATAGGCTTATGACGGCATTGAATATTACATTGGATTTTAGGTATTAACCCTTTCAACACCAAGTAACTTAATAGGATGTTCCATGCCAATGTTTCACGCTATTTCATTAATTTTGTTCATTCAAATTATCCCATTCGTCTAAAAGGGTAATCTGTACGACGTTTAAAATTATTAACAAACAGTGGAGATCCTGATGAGACGGCTCGTTACGAGCCGGCTCATCTGGATCTGCACTGTTTGCAAACATTGTCTCTATAGAGGTCTGTGGTGTTGAAAGGGTTAAAGACAGATAAGCAGAAAATGTATCTACTAAAATACATAGGGTTCACTATGCAAGGTTAAAAATGTATGTAGAATACATGTACTAAGGTTCGCTATACAAGGTTAGATGGGATGCTGGCCGAGAAAAATGACATTACGACATCTGTGGCCAGTATAGATCCTGATGATACGATCTTATTTAAATAGGCCAATTTATTTCAGGCAGATATAATTTTCAGGGTGAGAATTTATGATTTAGTACCAGTTGTGTAGATCATAGCCGGTGCTAAAATCAATGTGTCATTCAGGCACGTAAACAATGCTAAAGTGGCAGAATCGTGGCCAGCGTAGGCCCTGATCTGTCACACATGGTGTAGGGCCCTTTTCCTCAGCCCTCTGGTATACAGTGGAACCTCTCTAAACCGGACACCCTGGGAGGTTCCACTGTAAATCAGACATATGACCACTTCAATACAGCCGACCGTGTTTAGCGATCGCGAACAGACAGCACCATCAGAGTTACATGACAATGAAACGCATCAAAATTACCCACATATGTCTACATGGTGTGCAGTTTACAGAGGTTCCACTGTATATTATACATACCTCCAGCTGCGTACACCTGCGGCACACTGGTGCTGTACTTGTGTGCGGGGGTCTGCAGGTTGCCCCGGGGGTTGAGTTTGAGCCCCAGCCCCTCGGCCATCTCGCGCTGTGGCCCCAGGAACCCCATGGCCAGCAACACCATGTCACACTTGTAGATCTGCTCCGAGTCGGGCACCTCGGCCATGTTCCAGCGGCCGGTCTCGTCCTTCGTCCACTCCACCTTGTAGGTCTTTATACCACACACGCGGCCATTGCCATCATCCAGGAACTCCTGCAGTGAGATATGTATAGGTTATTTGATTTTCCACGAGTTCCGCAGCGGCAGAGCCTCGCCCATCCCGTTTCCTAAGCCTTGCCAGATATGTTTTCCCATTCATGGCACTAACCTACAATTCTCTATTTATACTGCACACATGGCCATTACCATCATTCATGAACTCCTGTAGTAGCATATTAATATCTTAGAAGGTGCAACATTCCGACCGAGAGTTGAAGCCAAATTGATAGTGTAGCATTGCCAGTAGGATATCAAACATTTGTACTCTGCCTTACAGTACAAGTTGGCTATACAGTCTACGCTCGTTTACTCGAAGTCCGTCGTACTGTGATAAATACTTTGAGTAAACCGAAGTTCGACTTAACAAAATCTGAACATAACCTCGAAATATTGCCATCCACGTTACGGGACGTAACTCCCATACGACCTGTGACACACGGAGTTACACTTGTGCAACTATAATGTGTTTACTTGTGTTTGCCTATACACGCATGTGTGTAGTCGAACTAAGTATACACATCTGTATTATCAGGGTGGAACAAGAAAAGACAATTCGAAGCAGTAAAGTAACATTTTATTATGTTTAATAAATAAAGCATGTACACCAGAAATTAACAAGTTGTTGTGCATACCGGTCTTGATTATATATACACACAGCATTTATCAATCGGAGGGTGAATGTGAGTCTATATACTCAGTCTATATACTATATATACTATATACAACGTTTCGCATCTGATGACACATGCAAACGAGTCTGGACAAGTTGGATTTGAGAAAACCATCTTTATTGTATCTTCGATTTTTGATTGAAACGAAATTCGGAAAAAATTTCCGTAAATTGTTTCGAAAGTTGACATGGTGTGACAACTTTTGAAGTGATTTATTTATTTATAAACAATTTCATCAAATAAAATAACTTATAAAATAACTTAACATTCTTGGCTGTGTATTTAAATCCATGTGAATAACGAGTCAAAATGGCCCTATTCCAATACGGCCCCAGTTCGAAACGGCCCACGTTGGTCACAGTTTACACTCTGTCCGACTCGGTAATATCCGCCTTCCGGAAAAAGTCAGCAATGTTCGATTGTTTGTTGTGAATTCGAGGAAATCACCTTTAACACTTATTCAAAGTTTGTTTACACAGGTTTACACAGACATAACGAGGGAATTCGACTTAACCGACTTTGAGTAAACGAATGCAGACTGTATATTATAGCGACACATTATTCATCTCTCATATAGCTGGCCCAGGCTCGATCCAAAATCTTTACAGAAAAAATTGTTTCACCGTCAATTTATAATTAATAATGTCCTGTATCTCCACAGTCTAATTTGCAACAAAGGCAAGAAAAAAAGTACTGAAAATTCTGTACTGTGAAAACGTTTTTACAGATATTAAAGTAGATTATCACACTGTAATATTTTCGTTTTGTAATATACAGTCTATTCGCGTTATGTCGACATTGCTTATATCGATATACCTGCTTATGTCGATGTACGCTCGTGGTCCCGGCCGAACTGCTATATAAACTCATACATTTCATACCTGATATATCGATATCGGAAATGTCGACATTTCGTTTATATCGATGTGGAAAACAAGTCCCGATGGTATAATTCCTACACATTTGTATACTGTTATGTCGATATGCAATTTGAACAGCGGGCGTCGTAAAGTCTGGTCAAACTTGATTGGCACAGGTAAGTTTTTCACACATTCAAAGTGATCAAAACATGCCGCCGGTAACCGTGTTACAATCGCGGAATACTGTCAAAGCCGACCACGTAAGCCGTGATCAACCAATTAACGACAGTGTGACGTGAAATCACAAAATTACTCTTGTTAATTGCCATTTATTTTCGGGACATGAATCGAGCCATTTAAACGTGTCTGTGGTGAGGCCAACTCAGTCGTCTTGGACAGCGACGCTATGGAAGCATGGCGGACGAAATTACATACCATTCTCCAAGACTATAGCCCTGACGACATATACAACGCCGATGAAACGGGCATCTTCCCCGCCATAAATAGCCAACATGCAGTACATGGGTCCGAAGTTGTACTGGAACGAGTTTATTGAAAAGTCCGAATCGGTACGTGGGCGTCTTGTATATTTTTACAAGACACAAATGTACCGATTCGAACATTTCACTATTCTCGCCCCTGTGACACGCCCCTGTGATATGCAGTACAATAACCCGTCAATGTCACGTGACTCACGACTGGTGGTGGTTGCTTGGTCACAAGCAATATGATGCTATTTATAGAATATCTCCACTCGATCACATCACGTGATCGCCGGAAAAACAATGTTGCAAATTGTTGCGACCAATAAAACATGGAAATAACATGTCAACACTAAACACATGCAGTGCGTGTAAGAGTATTTTATTGTGTATTAATTAGAAGAATAAACAATAATAATATTGATACGTTGATAATCTATATTTTACGACAACCGTATGCCGGCACGAAACACAGGAAATTGACACATACTTATCAGATTATACACGAGTGTTAAATGTACCGAATGTTTGGGGTGAATATTGATATTTTTTTATGTCGAACTACATTTATGTCGACGTCATTCTCTGTCTCCCATCGATATCGACATAACGCGAGTCGACTGTATATATCAATTATTTTTCTGGCAACATATGTTTCTTGACCTATTATGGATAGAAACGTGCGTCACAAATAAAGATAATTATTGAAATTTATGATAACAAACATCACAAATATGATAAAAGATTACGTGAAAATGTGACACCTGTCTCCACTGACCTTGCTGGCGATATTGAAGATGCGCGGATCACGACCAAACTTGAGCTGCACCTCCTCGTGGCCATAGTCGACCTTGAACACGTGTGGGAACAGCGGCCAGGGGTTACTGGCGGCCCGCGACTTCGGGGCAGGAGGCAGGATTTCAAACGATGTGATCGATTTTGCACCCTGCACAAATGTACATTTCAGTTGTAATGACAATAAGCTGCTGGAATATCTGGGGGCCGTTTCACTAAACTTCATACGACTAACATGTTGTAAGTGCAAAATTATGATAGTCTGTAATTTCACATTAACAATGTGTTCTTGTAAACAATTATTGCATATGCAGCCTATGCTCAATAAATGTAAATCCATCAATTGAAATGTACAGACTATTCTAAATCTGTACATACAAACATTTTAGTCGTACAAAGTTTAGTGAAACGGGCCCCAGCGCTGTCAACACACCAATAATAGCACAACTCAACATAAGTACACGCTGATATACATTGGGTTTGCCCTGGGTGGGGTAATTTTTTGCAAGGATCAGATGAAATAGTTAATTTGACTCCTGGCAATTTTTGATTCCTGGCAATTTTATCCAACACCATGTGCAAACAAACGATTGATACAAACAAGAAGTAAATCGGTTCTATTAGTCCCCAATAGTTTTTGCGGTTCTCTGTCGAGGAAATGAACTTTGAAATCTTGTGTAATTACAGTACATTATTTAATTAGAAATTGTAACAATCAGTCAATAAGGTAAAATTTATTACGCCATGTGTAACAAAATGCTGAAAATAAAATGCTGTTTTTATTTTAAAATTTTGATTTTTCTCAATGAAGCTTTGACAATACGTGAGAATCAAAAATATGTTTTATGAAATTAACATAAAAAATCAGCAGATTACAAACATTCATTTCCCATCATAATAACCCTTTCAACACTACAGCACTCTATATCTGTTTTTAAAAAGAATTGCCCATTCACATGCAATAGGCAAGGCGCTTAACCCTGGAAACTTAACCCTTAGACCGCTACTCACAACAATTGTCATTTGCTGTTGCTGTTATATCTTGCCTTATTTCTCAATAAAAACATGTTTTGACAGCACTTCAAAATCATTCCCAATGGAAATGATTCTGAAGTGCTGTCAAAGCATGTTGTAAATTATTCTAAAGTGCTGTCAAAGCATGTTTTTGATGATAAAACTGGAAAATAGAAAATAAACTGCAGACAACAAAAAATTTAAGATAGCGGTCTAAGGGTTAATATCCTGTTGGATGTAGACACAACACTGAATGCTTACGTGTCTGAGCGAGGTGGCTATACAGTCACAGCCAGTGTCGCCGCCCCCGATCACGATGACGTCTTTGTCCTTCGCGTGCCACTTCAGGTGGTCAAGGTCGTTGCCTTCCTGCACCTTCTGCCACGTCTCCAGGAAGGTCATCGCGAAGTGGATACCCTCCAGGCTCCGACCTACAACAACAACAATGTGGTCATCACGACCTACAACAACAACACTGTGGTCATAGCGAAGTGGATACCCTCCAGGCTCCGACCTACAACTGAACAACAATGTGGTCATCGCGACCTACAACAACAACAATGTGGTCATAGCGAAATGGATACCCTCCGGTCTCCGACCTACAACAACAATGTGGTCATCGCGACCTACAACAACAACACTGTGGTCATAGCGAAGTGGATACCATCCAGGCTCCAACCTATAACTGAACAACAATGTGGTCATCGCGACCTACAACCACAACAACAATGTGGTCATAGCGAAGTGGATCCCATCAAGTCTCCAACCTACAACAACAACAATGTGGTCATCGCGACCTACAACAACAACACTGTGGTCATAGCGAAGTGGATACCCTCAAGGCTCCGACCTACAACTGAACAACAATGTGGTCATCGCGACCTACAACAACAACAATGTGGTCATAGTGAAGTGGATACCCTCCGGTCTCCGACCTACAACAACAACAATGTGGTTATCGCGACCTACAACAACAACACTGTGGTCATAGCAAAGTGGATACCCTCCAGGCTCCTACCTACAACAACAACAATGTGGTCATCGCGACCTACAACAACAACACTGTGGTCATAGCAAAGTAGGATACCCCTCCTGGGGACTCCTACCTACAACAACAACATGTGGTCATCGCGAACCTAACAACAACAACACTGTGGTCATAGCAAAGTGGATACCTCCAGGCTCGTACCTACAAACTGAACAAACAAATGTGTTTCATCGCCGACCTACAACAAAACAATGTGGTCATAGTGAAGTGGATACCCTCCAGGCTTCCGACCTACAACAACAACAATGTAGTCATCGCGACCTACAACAACAACACTGTGGTCATAGCAAAGTGGACACCCTCCAGGCTCCGACCTACAACTGAACAACAATGTGGTCATCGAGACCTACAACAACAACAATGTGGTCATAGCGAAGTGGATACCCTCCAGGCTCCGACCTACAACTGAACAACAATGTGGTCATCGCGACCTACAACAACAACAACACTGTGGTCATAGCAAAGTGGATACCCTCCAGGCTCCGACCTACAACTGAACAACAATGTGATCATCGTGACCTACAACAACAACAATGTGGTCATAGCAAAGTGGATACCCTCCAGGCTCCGACCTACAACAACAACACTGTGGTCATAGCGAAGTGGATACCCTCCAGGCTCAGACCTACAACTGAACAACAATGTGGTTCATCGGGACCTTAACAACAACAACAATGTGGTCATAGCGAAGCGGATACCCTCCAGGCCTCCGACTAACAACTGAACAACAATTGTGGTCATCCGCCGACCTACAAATCACTAACAACACTGTGTCATAGCAAAGTGGAGGTTACCCTCCAGGGTCCGACCTACACCTGAAACAACCCAAATGTGATCATCGTGACCTTAACAACAACAACAATGTGGTATAGCAAAGTGGGATACCCTCCAGGCTCCGACCTACAACAACAACACTGTGGTCATAGCGAGTGGTACCCTCCAAGGCTCAAAGGACCTACTGAAACCAACAATGTGGTTCATCCGCCACCTACAACGAACAACAATGTGGTCTAGGCGAGTGGTTCCCCTCCAGGCGACCTACAACAACAACAACAATGTGATCAACTCGACCATACAACAACAATGTGGTCATAGCGAAGTGGATATTCCTCCAGGCTCCGACCCTACAACTGAAAACAACTGTGGTCATCGCGAACCCCTACAACAACAACCAGGCAAACAATGTGGTCATAGCCGAAGTGGATCCCCTCCAGGCCCCGACCTACAACAACAGCGTGATCAACGCGACCTACAACAACAACAGCAACAATGTGGTCATAGCGAAGTGGATCCCCTCCAGGCCCCGACCTACAACAACAACAATGTGATCAACGCGACCTACAACAACAACACTGTGGTCATAGCGAAGTGGATACCCTCCAGGCTCCGACCTACAACTGAACAACAATGTGGTCATCGCGACCTACAACAACAACAATGTGGTCATAGCGAAGTGGATACCCTCCGGTCTCCGACCTACAACAACAACAACAATGTGGTCATCACGACCTACAACAACAACACTGTGGTCATAGCGAAGTGGATACCCAACAAACGCAACATAAATCATGACCTAAATGAATTAGCAGCATGGGCGAAACAGTGGCTTGTAACATTTAATCCATCTAAAACAGATGCTATGATTTGTTCATTAGCTAGATATACAGAGCCATCTCTCTATTTCAACGATATCCAACTTCATTTTGTTCAACATCACAAACATTTGGGCCTAACACTCAGTCACGATGGTACCTGGCATGAACATATTTCAAATATAATTAATTCTGCGTCGAAGGTATTAGGTTCTATGAAAATGATCAAATTTAAAATAAACAGAAAAACAAATATATATATCGTACACGAGACCGGTTCTCGAATATGCATCAATTGTATGGGATAGTTGCACAAACTATGAACGCGAATCCCTCGAAAAACTTCAATACGAAGCAGCACGAACAGTAACAGGAATAACCCGGTCATCATCAATAAACACTCTTCTCAAAGAAATTGGATGGGTATCTCTTTCAGACCGACGACAAATTCAGAAACTAATAATAATATATAAAGAAAAGGAAGGTATACTACCCACTTATTTACACCAACTTTTTCCACAACTGGTCGGAGAAAATAATACATACGGACTACGTAATATGAACAATTTTGTTACATTAGCTCGACGGACCGAACTTTATTCTAAATCTTTTATACCGTCATCTGTGGCATCTTGGAATGAACTAAATAATGAAATAAAAAATTCCGAATCAATTGCCGTTTTTTAAATATAAATTAAAACAACTATTCAGACCTCCACTAGTTCCAGAACATTTTCTTATCGGCGATAGAACTTTATCCATTTACCACTGCCGTATAAGAAACCAATGCAGCAACCTTAATGCAGATCTACATAAAAATCACTTGAGAGAATCTCCTTTATGTCAATGTTCTGCCGAAGACGAGGACGCTGAACATTTTCTTTTCAAATGTCAATTATATCATCAGCAACGAATCGACCTCCTTGAAGCAACCCGTCAGTACCATCCATTATCGGTGCAAACCCTACTATTTGGTAAAGAATCGCTAACTGTTGAAGATAATTCATGCATATTTAAAGAAGTCCAAAATTACATTAAACTTACGCGACGATTTGACAACTAACAACATATATACACTAACATTATTTGTTTATATAATTATGATATTAAATAAAACTAATCATACATTAATCATTAATCATACATTACTTTAACGTATACTACGTTCCTGCATTAAGCTGTTTATTACAAAAGGTTACCTGTGTCCTTGCTCGCGAGTATTCCTGTGTGTGCTCCGCGGTCCGTGCTCGAGTCGTGGCGCTTTTAGTGGTAATGACCGAGCATGCTCGGTCACGACCAGTATAGGTGGCTGATTTCGGGTGTCGGTTGTATGAGCATGTTCGGGGGTCTCTCGATCAAGGCCACTTAGCTTGGAAGGTGAGTGGTGAATTGATTGGGTGCAACAATGTTACACTGAACAATTATGTTTGATAGTTTCGTTTAATATTGATTAGATCATGAGCATGTCGATATTACTATTTAAGAATTTAAGAAATTTCAATACTTGATTGATATGCTCATGTGAAAATTAGTATAATTATATTTGCTCTATAGAGAATGTGAAACACAAACAAAATACTTATATTCACCCTGTTATACCTCTTTAGATATATTCAATAAGCAATTGGGACGGGCTGTAACTAATGTTGCAAAAACTTGTAGCCCAACCCGTTTGCTCTTTTTGTAAAATTGTATGTATTAACTGTTATTTTTATATACCATGTCAAATTAGAGCAATAAAATATGTTTAAACTACAACTGAACAACAATGTGGTCATCGCGACCTACAACAACAACAACAACAATGTGGTCATAGCGAAGTGGATCCCCTCCAGGCCCCGACCTACAACAACAATGTGATCAACGCGACCTACAACAACAACACTGTGGTCATAGCGAAGTGGATACCCTCCAGGCTCCGACCTACAACTGAACAACAATGTGGTCATCGCGACCTACAACAACAACAACAACAATGTGGTCATAGCGAAGTGGATCCCCTCCAGGCCCCGACCTACAACAACAACAATGTACATCCGGGGCATGTTTCACCAAAAGTGCTATGGGCACTAATCTCACTAAGTGAACTTGGAGGGCATAATTGTTAACCCTTAGACCGCTACACACAACAAGTGTCGTCTGCTGTCACTTGCCTTATTTCTCAATAAAAACATGGTTTGACAGCACTTCAGAATCATTTCCAATGGAAATGATTCTGAAGTGCCATCAAAGCATGTTGTAAATTATTCCAAAGTACTGTCAAAGCATATTTTTGATGATAAAAATGGAAAATAAACAGCAGACGACGAACAAATTAAGATAGCGGTGTAAGGGTTAATTTATGCACACCTAGTAATATTTGATGAAATAAATTGTTTGTTCATGCACAGGACTGTACATGACCATTATTACATTCATTTAACGAAATGACAGTCGAATGAAAAACGTTATTTACAGAAAGGGCCAATCGGAATGTGTTTTGGTGTTCTATGGGGACCATCGATTTTGACGACAGTTTGTGAGGGAGATTATGTGGACAAAATATTGCTGTAAAACAGACACCAAGTACTTTTTAACCTACTAAATGACACTGTGATGCTGAACGATGTCTTCTTACAAATATTCAACATGAAATGCTATGGTAAGGTCACGATTTCTATCATATTAACAAGTTTGAAAAAGGAGCGTGTTTCACTGTGTTGCTAACCTTTTATTTTATATTAGAAACTACTGTCTGTTCCACGTTTTGCTGCCGACAAACTTTTAGCCATTAAGCACATTAAATCTTAAAAATATATAAATGTATTAAAGTAGTTTTTTATCAATAACAAAAGTTACCCTTCCTCAAAAAAATTATTTGAAGAAATTCCACCAAATATTGATTTTATTGTGAAAATGTTTTTTCCTATGGGTTAAAAAAATTTTTCCTATGGGCTAAAAAAAAAAAAATTTAAATAATTTTTTACTTGTGGACCGATTTTCAATTTCTAGTTTTCTTATTTACATCATTTCCAAGCTATCTAACCAGGTTGGTTTCTGAGTCAATTTACAATTTTTTTCGTTTTTCGACTCCTCCTCCACTGCTTCCACCTCTTTTCCCCCCACGTTAAATTCCTATTTGATGGAATTTCATCAAACAATTTTTTTTGGGGGAGGGTGACTTTTTTGATGTTGGTGAAAAAGTACTTACATTTAAATATCTTTTAGATTTAAGGTGTTTAATAGTCAAAAGTTAGTCGGCAGAAAAACGTGGAACAGACAGTAGATATCTGCTGATTTGTTTTCTGGCACAAAACCATCCACCCTTTCAACACCACGGACCTGTATAGTCGTATTGGCAAAAATTGTAGATCCAGATGAGCCGGCTCGTCATGAGCCGTCTCATCAGGATCTCCACTTTTTGCAAGTAATTTTTAAGAACAAAAACACCTCCTTTTCATAAATGGACTAGTCTGAAAATCATTTTGTGTCTGTTGGATTGGTTGCAAAATTGACATATCAAAATCCATTCCAGTTACTTCGGGGTGAAAGAGTTAATTGTAAAATTCACAGAAAATATTACAAGCTCTGCTAATTGATGATAGGTCAGAAATGTATAATCATGGCCCGTGCGTCCTACACAAGACATTTGACTAAAACAGGAGAAACCTCCTTCCTTTCGAGCACAGAAATCATAGAGGTACAGACCTGGTATGGGGAGGTCGCGGGGCCAGGTGGCGCCCACAGACAGCAGGAGGGCGTCGGAGTCGGCCAGCAGATCCTCGGCCTTCACGTCGCTACCCACCTCCGTACTCGTCTGGAACACAATACCCTCGTCCTTCATCAGGTCCACTCGCCGCTGGACAACCTGCAGGGGGGAAAATGCTTGATTAACTTATTTTTTAATATTTAAATAAGTAGTGTACAGAAATATAACGGTTTACGCCTCTCGTGTTTCCAATATATGGAGAAATGACGTCAGCAAATCAGTATGAAGCAATGACGCGTTTCCTTCGACCAATCAAATCATATTCTCAGACACACCCTTTGACTCACAAGACAGTTGCCTTCACAATGGCCCACAACCAGAAATTAATTTCCTCAACTCCTGGGGCCCGTTTCACTAAACTTTGTACGACTAAAATGTTCGTAAGTGCAAATTTAGGATCTTCTGGAAATTTCAATTGATGGATTTACATTTATTGAGCATAGGCTGCATATGCAGCCTATGCTCAATAAATGTAAATCAAATAATTATTTACAAGAAAACATTGTTAATGTGAAATGTACAGACTATCATAATTTTGCACTTACGAATATTTTAGCCGTACAAAGTTTAGTGAAACGGGCCCCTGATCATATTTTACACTTGATTTGCTTTGTTTTTAGGAATACCATTTGTGAAATGTGAGAAAATATTTATTGAGCCGATTATCGTGAAATAATGCGCTTGTGATTTGGTCCTACCGCTAAACAAACTTGGTTCTCTATGCTCACTTGTTTGTTTAGTGGAAGGACCGATAGACTCGCACATTATTTCACAATAATCAGCTCACCTGGTTGAATAAACGGAACATATTTGGTTAAACATTACCTCCTTGGAGAGTTCCATGGTTGGGATGCCGTATCTCAGGAGGCCACACACACTGTAAACACCCGCTACATTCGGAATAAACGGGATTTTTTTTTTTTTAAATATTAATTTTTTATTTTGTTCTCATTGAAAGTATATGTTGTGACCACTCATTTGAACCGTCTCGACGAGACGGTTCAAATGGTGTTCACAACATACTTCCGCTCACATATAAAGGAAATATTTAAATTTCTTCAGAATGTATTTGGTTAAACATTACCTCCTTGGAGAGCTTGATGGTTGGGATGCCATTATCTGAGGAGGCCACCCACCCTGTAAACCCGCTGCATTCGGAATACACTTTTACGGGAATTGTTTTATTTCTCATTGAAAGTATATGTTGTGACCACTCATTTGAACCGTCTCGACGAGACGGTTCAAATGGTGTTCACAACATATACTTCCGATCACATAATATTATAAAGGAAATATTTAAATTTCTTCCGAATATATTTGGTTAAACATTACCTCCTTTGAGAGCTTCATGGTTGGGATGCCATATCTGAGGAGGCCACCTGCCCTGTCGTTGCGCTCGTACACCGTCACAGAATGGCCCGCCTGCCGATACATTATACAATATTCAGTGATTTACATAGATAGATTTCAAAACTCTTAACTTAGCAGTTATTCTGGAAAGTCATTACTGAGTGAAATTTTATATACCACTTTAACTACTTTATTTTGCTCAATATCATGTACAGGGGCTGATCTGGAGGGGGGTGGGTTCCTGGGTTGCAACCCCCCCCCGTTCAGCCACAGAGTTTACATAGATCACAGTTTACCACCAGTTGGAGTCTGAATTTAAATGCCGTAAAACACATTTCCGGACATCTAGATTTCCACCCCGTTCCCCAAATGCTGGATCCGCCCCCGATGTATACCTGATTTATACTGTACTCATTAGATTCAAATGTGAAATGCATGAGCTTGTCAATAAGATTATGTTAGATTCTTGCTGAAAAGAATATTAGTGTACTCTATAACATGAAAGTGTCTCTGTGTATATTATTAGGGTGATTTCAGAATTGATTATATGGGGGGAGTGGAAGCCACCTGAATTGCTTTATGTATGGGTGATGGGGTGAAAGAAATTAAGTCCTTAACCCTTTTCAACACCACATGCCTGTATAGTGGTATTGGCAAAACGTGCTCATCAGGATCTGCACTTTTTGCAAGTAATTTTCATATTTTTGAGACAAAAACACCCCCTTTTCACAAATGGACTAGTCTGAAAATCATTTTCTGATGATTGGATTTGTTGCAAAATTAACATATCAAAATCCATTCCAGATACTTAGGGGTGAATGGGTTGAAAACCCATCAGAAAGTTCATTTAATTACATGGGTAGTGTTTTTTTCTTCAAAATATGCCTTCCACTCCCCCCATACAATTAATTTGGGAATAACCCTTACTGAAATGAATTCAGGGGCCACCAATAAGAGGCAACCCCTACAGCGAGCTCAATATAGCGGCACTATGTGCCTACCTTGTTGAGCTGTGCGGCGGCAGCCAGGCCCGAGGGACCACTCCCTATAACGGCCACCTTCTTGCCGGTGCGCGTCTCTGGTGGCTCCGGCACAATCCAGCCACGCTCGAACGCATAGTCGATGATCGAGTTTTCGATGTTCTTGATGGTGACAGCGGGTGCATTGATGCCCAATACACACGCTCCCTGTAATCAGATATATAATACTTTTTACTGAATTAAAAATCTGATTATTTTGGATATTTCTCCATAAAAGAATATGTTGTTACCACTCATTTGAACTGTCTCAACAGAAATGGAAAAAATAGTGATACAGCTGTGCTCGAATGCATAATCGATGATCAAGTTCTCGATGTTCTTGATGGTGACAATGGGCACACGTTGATGCCCAGGACACACGTTCCCTGTAAACACAGACATAATACTTTTACTGAAAAAAATCTGATAATTTTTAAATTTCTCCATAAAAGTATATGTTGTCACCGCTCATATTGAGACCGCTCTCGTTGAGACGGTTCATATGAGTGGTAACAACATATACTTTCGAACAGAAATAAAGAAAATATGATCCAGCCATGCTTGAACGCGTAGTCGATGATCAAGATTTCGAAGTTCTTGATGGTGATGGTGGATTCGTTGATGCCCAGTACACACGCTCCCTGCATTCATGAAGATATTGCTTGCAATTGAAATCTATGGATAAAATACTTTTTTTTATTGAAATCTGATTATTTTGGTTGTTTCTCCATAAAAGTATATGTTGTCACCACTCATATGAACCGTCTCGTCGAGACGGTTCATATGAGTGGTAACAACATATACTTTGAAACAAAAATGGAGAAAATAGCGATCCAGCTGTGCTCGAACGTGTAGTCGATGATAGAGCTCTCGATGATCTTGACGGTGACAGCGGGCATGGTGATGCCCAGGACACATGCTCACTGCACTCATGGAAACATTATTACTGGCTTGTCATATAGAAATGTCACCTTATGGCTTGCGTGCATAATATCAAACGTATCTAGAACACAAAGCCACTAGCGCAATAGGTCTGTTTGCCGCTTATAAAACAGATGGTTTTGAGTTCGAATTTCACATAGGCAGATTTGTGTTGATTTTTCTTTAATTGGTTAATAATAGAAGTCTATTGATACAATACTTTTTGCTGACAAAAAACCCTAATTATTATTTATATTGTTACCATGTTGTTACCACTCATTTGAACCATATAATCGTGACTTTATTTTGAAAATCAATAGGGTGTTCCGTCTTGCCGTGATAAATAAATATACCGAAGTTGGTTACGATCCGTCAAGTAGAACTAGAGTCTTTGCGTGGACAAGGTACAGAGTATGAACATTAACAAGAGCTGTAGGAGAACAGCATAGCTCGACTACGAGGGTTGTCGATGTACACATAGCTTGACAAACAAGGTGGCCGCGGCCTGCATAAAAACCTTAACCAAGGTTGACTAAAAACCTTAACCAAGGGAAATTAAGTAAGTAATTCAAGGTTAAATGTAGGTCAAGGTCAAATATAGATGAGGGGTTATTGATGTGCATCGCTATGAGAAAAGGTTGTCCAAGTATGGGGTTAGTATGCACAATAGTATTCCATGTACAAGCTTGACTAAAAACCTTAACCAAGGGGAATTAACTAAGTAATTCAAAGTTAAATGTAGGTCAAGGTCAAATATAGGTCAGTGGTTGATGATGTATATCACTAGGAGATGAAGTTGTCCAAGTATGGTGGGTGTAGGGCCAGGAATATTCCATATACAAGCTAGACTAAAAAACTTAAACAAGGAGAATTAACTAAGTAATTGAAGAGGAAATGTAGGTCAATGTCAAATATAGATCAGGAGTTATTGATGTACATCCCTATGAGAAAAGGTTGTCCAAGTATGGTGTCTGTATGCACACTAGTATTCCATGTACAAGCTTGACTAAAAACCTTAAACAAGGGGAATTAGCTAAGTAATTCAAGAGGAAATGTAGGTCAAGGTCAAATATAGATCATGGGTTATTGATGTACATCCCTATGAGAAAAGGTTGTCCAAGTATGGTGTCTGTATGCACAATAGTATTCCATGTACAAGCTTGACTAAAAACCTTAACCAAGGTTGACTAAAAAACTTAACCAAGGGGAATTAACTAAGTAATTCAAGGCTAAATGTAGGTGAAGGTCAAATATATGCCAGTGGTTGTTGATGTACATCACTAGGAGATGAAGTTGTCCAAGTATGGTGGGTGTAGGGCCAGGAATATTCCATATACAAGCTTGACTAAAAACCTTAACCAAGGGGAATTAACTAAGTAATTCAAGAGGAAATGTAGGTCAAGGTCAAATATAGATCAGGGGTTATTGATGTACATCCCTATGAGAAAAGGTTGTCCAAGTATGGTGTCTGTATGCACAATAGTATTCCATGTACAAGCTTGACTAAAAACCTTAAACAAGGGGAATTAGCTAAGTAATTGAATTGGAAATGTAGGTCAAGGTCAAATATAGATCAGGGGTTAGTTTAGTTTATTTTAAACATAGTTTATTGCATATAAATACAATAGGCTCGGGCTACAAGTTTCTCTCAACCATTAGTTACAGCCCCTCACCTAAATCAGGGTTAATTGAAGTACATCCCTATGAGAACAGGTTGACCAAGAATTTTGTCCTGTATGCACAAAAGTTATTCCATGAACAAGCTTGACTAAAAACCTTAACCAAGGTTTTGACTAAAAAAACTAAACCACGGTGGAATTTAACTAAGTAATTTCAGGCTGGAAATGTAGGTGAAGGTCAAATATATGCCAGTGGTTGTTGATGTACATCACTAGGAGATGAAGTTGTCCAAGTATGGTGGGTGTAGGGCCAGGAATATTCCATATACAAGCTTGACTAAAAACCTTAACCAAGGGGAATTAACTAAGTAATTCAAGAGGAAATGTAGGTCAAGGTCAAATACAGATCAGGGGTTATTGATGTACATCCCTATGAGAAAAGGTTGTCCAAGTATGATATCTGTATGCACACTAGTATTCCATGTACAAGCTTGACTAAAAACCTTAACCAAGGTTGACTAAAAACCTTAACCAAGGGGAATTAACTATGTAATGTAAGGTTAAATGTAGGTCAATGTCAGATATAGGTCAGGGGTTATTGATGTACATCACTAGGAGATGAAGTTTTCCAAGTATGGTTGATGTAGGCCCAGGAATATTCCATATACAAGCTTGACTAAAAACCTTAACCAAGGGGAAATAAGAAAGTAATCCAAGGATAAAAGTAGGTCAAGGTCAAATATAGGTCAGGGATTATTGATGTACATCACTAGGAGATGAAGTTGTCCAAGTATGGTTGGTGTAGGGCCAGGAGTATTGCATCTACAAGCTTGACTAAAAACCTTAACCAAGGAGAATTAAGTAAGTAATTCAAGAGGAAATGTAGGTCAATGTCAAATATAGATCAGGGGTTATTGATGTACATCGCTATGAGAAAAGGTTATCCAAGTAAGGTGTTAGTATGCACAATGTATTTCCTGTACAGCTGACTAAAAACTTAACCAAGGGGAATTAACTAGTAATTCAAAGTTAAATGTAGGTCAAGTCAAATATAGGTCATGGCTGATGACATCACAGGAGAATTGTCCAAAGGTTATCCAAGTATGGTGTTAGTAATTGCACAATAAGTATTCCATTCAACTTGACTAAAAACCTAACCAAGAACTAAGTAATTCAAAGTTAAATAGGTCAAGGTCAAATATAGGTCATGGTTGCTGATGTACATCACTAGAGATGAAGTTGTCCAAGTATGGTGGGTGTAGGGCCAGGAATATTCCATATACAAGCTAGACTAAAAACCTTAAACAATGGGAATTAACTAAATAATTGAAGAGGAAATGTAGGTCAATGTCAAATATAGATCAGGGGTTATTGATGTACATCCCTATGAGAAAAGGTTGTCCAAGTATGGTGTCTGTATGCACACTAGTATTCCATGTACAAGCTTGACTAAAAACCTTAACCAAGGTTGACTAAAAACCTTAACCAAGGGGAATTAACTACGTAATTCAAGGTTAAATGTAGGTCAAGGTCAAATATAGGTCAGGGGTTGTTGATGTACATCACTAGGAGATGAAGTTATCCAAGTATGGTGGGTGTAGGGCCAGGAGTATTCCATATACAAGCTTGACTAAAAACCTTAACCAAGGGGAATTAACTAAGTAATTCAAGAGGAAATGTAGGTCAAGGTCAAATTGATGTACATCCCTATGAGAAAAGGTTGTCCAAGTATGGTGTCTGTATGCACAATATTATTCCATGTACAAGCTTGACTAAATACCTTAACCAAGGTTGACTAAAAACTTTAACCAAGGGGAATTAACTAAGTAATTCAAGGTTAAATGTAGGTGAAGGTCAAATATATGTCAGTGGTTGTTGATGTACATCATTAGGAGATGAAGTTGTCCAAGTATGGTGGGTGTAGGGCCAGGAATATTCTATATACAAGCTTGACTAAAAACCTTAACCAAGGGGAATTAACTAAGTAATTCAAGAGGAAATGTATGTTAAGGTCAAATATAGATCAGGGGTTATTGATGTACATCCCTATGAGAAAAGGTTGTCCAAGTATGATGTATGTATGCACACTAGTATTCCATGTACAAGCTTGACTAAAAACCTTAACCAAGGTTGACTAAAAACCTTAACCAAGGGGAATTAACTATGTAATTCAAGGTTAAATGTAGGTCAAGGTCAAATATAGGTCAATGGTTGTTGATGTATATCACTAGGAGATGAAGTTGTTCAAGTATGGTGGGTGTAGGGCCAGGAGTATTCCATATACAAGCTTGACTAAAAACCTTAACCAAGGGGAATTAACTAAGTAATTCAAGAGGAAATGTAGGTCAAGGTCAAATATAGATCAGGGGTTATTGATGTACATCCCTATGAGAAAAGGTTGTCCAAGTATGGTGTCTGTATGCACAATAGTATTCCATGTACAAGCTTGACTAAAAACCTTAACCAAGGTTGACTAAAAACCTTAACCAAGGGGAATTAACTAAGTAATTCAAGAGGAAATGTAGGTCAAGGTCAAATGTAGATCAGGGGTTATTGATGTACATCACTAGGAGATGAAGTTGTGCAAGTATGGTGGGTGTAGGGCCAGTAGTATTCCATATACAAGGTTGACTAAAAACCTTAACCAAGGCGTTACGGTGACGCCGACGCCGGGGTGACAACATAAGCTCTACTTATTCTTCGAATAGTCAAGCTAAAAATGGCCACCAAGGGGAGACAAGTCACACAACAATTTTGAAAATGAAAAGGGTTCCTCGTTTTCCCCCAAGATGAACATGTGTACCAAATTTAGTTTCAATCGTCAAGTAGACCCTGAGTTATTGTGTGGACAAGTGCGAAAATTATAAATGGCCACCAAAGGGTGGTAAGTCATTAGATTTTTTTGAAAATCGATAGGGTTCTTCGTCTTGCCGTGATAAACCTGTAAATTTGGTTATGATCCTCTAACTGGAATGTGAGTTATTGGGTGGACAATGATAACGAGTGTGAAAATGAAAAATGGCAGCCAAGGGGAGATAAGTCATAGAATAATTTTGAAAAATTGGTTACGATCTGTCAAATAGAAATCTAGTTATTGTGTGGACAAGCTGTGCCCACCTGCCCGTATAAGATGAATACATTTTATGTCCATTTTTCCAAAACGGTGATTTGATCAACTAATAATACAGGCTCATATTTGGACCACATTAACTTCAGGTTCTAAGTGGAACACAAATGCAATCGCTACTGTAAGCCAGCCTAATCTAACATCTGTGAATTGGCCATTACCTCACAGGGTGCAGGACACACGCGGCCGGTGAACTCCGGGAAGTTGTTGGTCTGTAGCAGCTGGGCCAGCGCCTCTCTCCAGTTGCTCTGTAAATACAGTCAACACTTGACTCAATGGTCATCGTATGGAGGAAAATACTTTCAAGATAATGACAATACACATGTGTGGCACAACAGGTTTCATTGTGTGTTTGACACATCAGAATTTGTGGCGTCGTGACGACCGCAAATACAACTACAGTCGAACCGTGAACAACGACCGGCAAAGGGAAGTGGCCAAAGTGGTCGCTGTTGACAGGTGGTCGTTGTTCCAAGGGTCGAACATTTTCCCGGTTTCACAACAAAGTCGGCCATGTATTTAGCATTCTATTGTAATCTATATGCATGCATAGAAAACGTCTTGGCTGTATACACTTCCACCTGACGATTCGCTATTGCACGATCGTAGAGTGTATCTGCTTCTGATCAATTAAAAATTGCATGAAAATGGCTAAAATAGTCGATTTATTTTCTTTTGTCATCTTGTTGTTAGTGTTCTGAACACAGCCTCGCTTTGGAAATTATATACAAAGTGGAGTAATTATCTTCACGATAAGTATATCCTGCGGCTTGCTTTGGTGCACCGTTTAATAGCTTGTCGTAATTACATGTAAATGGTTTAATTTAGCATGACCATTAGTATTTTGTTTTCTTATTCTCAATTTCACACCATCAGTTGAAATTAATAACGGTCATATAGTCTTTATTAAAATGATAGCCTATGTGGCGCTGCCTGTGAAAACCGCGAGTTTTTTTGTAACAAAAATATTTCATTGAAACCCACATCAGGAGAGAACACCAGGCTTATTTGCTTTCTGTCCAATGTATACTATCCTGGTTAAGCCCGAATATTTAAGCAGCCTATGACGAATTGGCAATGTCCGCTGACGTAATTACTGATGTTTTTAATTAGATTCGCGAGCATTGTAAACCATGGGCAGACTACGCGAATCCACTGCCTGGTCTGGCCGCTAATGCAATAAGCCGGGATTTGTCGGAGATCGAGACCCAATACATATAAACACGTTTGTCTTGTCACTTTAGACTATTTCCCGGTCGCTAGGAATAACGCTAGGCTATGCATCCGACAGCTAGGGTACCAGTGTAGTGTGGACTATGTGACTGACGTCAGCAACCGTGTGTATTGATCTTTGATATGGCCTTGTGCCCCGCAGTGTGAAATTTACACTTGACACGCGCGGTGTGTTTGAAGTCTTAGTCTTGTCACTGTAGACGAATCAGCAGCTCAACTTAGTAACTTTTCAACTTTGTGTTTGCTTTTTGCAGCTCAACTAAGTAAATTTTCAACTTTATCACAGTTGCGTAAATTTTCAACTTTATTAACTATTTCCACTACTTAATTTGAGAACAAATGCGTATTTTCACATTGGTGTGAGTATTTTGTACTCCCACTGTTTATGTTCAATGCGTATTCAGCTAAATAAGTGCGTAAAATACGCCACTACGCATCTTAATTGGAGCTCTGATATAAATATGTGTGACAAAGATGACAGCTGGTAAATCTGGCTCATTTTGGTATTTATCTTGGAACATGTTTGTTTCTGCGCAGTGTTCCTACTGATTATTGATAGTCAACCACCCGGCATTCGATAGACTCAGTTTTTGAATCAGGTTACAATTGGACTGAAATTTACACAAAACATTGTGATCGAGGCCTGTGGTGTTGAAAGGATCAATTACCTTGAAGATGAGATCATTAAGCTTGGGAAAGATATTAAGTGGACATCCGTGTTCAGACTGACAGAAGCTAGGTACCGCACACTCAATACAGCAGAATGACTTAAATATCAGATTGAATTACCTTGAAGACGAGATTGTTAAACTTTGGAATGATATTGCCAAGCGGACAGCCATGCTCGGACTGATAGGACGGTACAGACATTCATTGAAACGTTAGAAAATATCCTCAAACAGTGCAGATCCTGATGAGACGGCTCGTTACGAGCCGTCTCATCTGGATCTACACTGTTTGCAAACATGTTTGTTTCTGTGCAGTGTTCCTACTAATTATTGATAGTCAACCACCCGGCATTCGATAGACTGAGGTTTTGATTCAGGTGACAATTTGACTGATAGAGGCCTGTGGTGTTGAAAGCATTAATTACCTTGAAGACGAGATCGTTAAACTTGGGAATGATGTTGCCGAGCGGACAGCCATGCACCGATTGACAGAATGGCACGCCACACTCCATACAGCGAGCGGCCTGTGTCTGTACCCCGGCCAACACGGTCCGGTGGCTGTATATCTCCTTCCAGTCGCGCTGTCGCACCTTCCCGTCCCGGTACTGGCACGTCGCACGCTTGTACTTCACAAACCCGCTACAATCACAGGGGAAAAGTGAAAATGAATGGGTTTAACGTCCCAGCAAGAGCTAAGGCCATATAGAGACATCCGATACCGGATCTGAATACCGGATCCTCTGAATTCCGGAAACCGGACGATTTTCAAAAAAAAAGAAGAAGACTTTTCAGCATAATTTTACCTCTGAATACCGGACGGATCAGAATTGCTAAAATCACCAAGCGCCCGCGGCAAGGGATAAATTTCACACAATGGTCGTGTTGGATTTCCTGTCAGACAGGTGTGATAAGAGAGACGTTACGCATTTGACACGGTTCACAAGTCAAGTCACATGGTCAGGGCTGTTTATTTTTAAAAGGATGTTATGCCGTTTGTGGTCATTTAATGACCAACAATGTTTTGTACTGGTTGCATAGTGCGCACTCATTGCAATTTTGTGTCTTACAACCTACAAATATTTCTGAGCATGTGATCGACGCGTGATATTGGAAAACCGACCAATGAAAACAATTGTTTCTCCCGACTTTCGTCAAAACAAAGATGGATACTCGATATTTACATTTACAAATCGGGCCGTGTTTGGTCTTGAATTAAATAGTGAAAAACATGCCGCTATTTTCAATTGAAGACATAAATCGATTGATGCGGCTGTAATTGACGACGGCAGGTATATGTAAAGTAATTATGAGGTCAAATAATCATTGAAAATTGCCGATTAGTCTTCGCTAATTGGAGTACACGTTTAGTGACAAACCAATTTACACACCGTATTATCGGCACATAGGCCACGCAGACTGATCAGGTGACCAGCGTAGGCCCAGTTCAGTCAGCGTATTTTTCATTGTTCCGGAACATGTATATCAAGTCTTGAGTAAGAATAGTGAAAAACCTTTAAAAACCGGAAACCTCTCTAAACCGGACTTTTTGTCCGGTCCGGAGACTGTCCGGTATTCGGAGTTTCTACTGTACTATTTACTATTAAGGAGAAGAATTCACATAAGCTCAGATTGAGCTTGTTTTATAATCCTTATTCACAATATCCCCATGAATGTTGATGTATACATGTATTCAATCTGAAATAAAATATTGTTTAAACAAGAAATTTTAATACATTTTCTTCATTTTTCCTTGAATGCACATGGTGTCACCATTCATCCTAACTCTCACTGAGATAGTTCTTTTGAGTGGTAACAACATATACTTCTTTCGATAAATATAAAACAAAGGAAATGTAAATAAAACAAAACAATTATTGTATCATTCGACTGTAACGGATAAAGAAAATAGATCAAGGAATAAACGTGTTCACTGATCACGTGCGCAAACAGCAGGGAACATAGAAATTGTTATACATGATCAACGCATATCCACACCTACTAGTATATGACACAGTTTGAAAGAGCAGTAGCCGATCTAGTAGTATCTAGTTAAGTAGACTTTGTGGGAGTAATCATTTATTTTTCCCGAAATGCATTATTTCACATAGAACTAACAACTGCATACATTTGATGATTAAAAGTATGCAGAATTATTCTACTGAATTTATTACATCATCGCACCCAAAATGGCTGTGATAATGTAATAAACTCAGTATAATAACAATTAATAAATTTATCCTTAAATTGAAAATTTCTCCCTCAAAGTGTACTTGGCAAGATAAGTATACTATGCAATTTTGGTGAAATCGGCTACAGTGTTTGAACATCTACACCAATATCAGGAAATGATACTGACACAATGTAACACGGTCAATACTTTGACTGATGCTTCATTGGTGGAACAACGTCACAAGACCTTTGAAGAGTTGACGTCAGCGAGATGAAATATAAATGACATAAACGAGTCCGCATTTCGTTCAAGATACCAACAGCACATGCATTAGAATAAAACATTGCATTATGTATAGAATAACAGGCCAGTGTCTTTGGATATCAAAGTGGTAGGATTTTCAAGGCGAGTCTCGGAATTCCCACGTTTCCTGGACTTGCCTGATAATCTTGATATTAAAAGACATTAGCCTGTTATTCTAAATATCAGGTAATGCACATTGGAACTTGTCTAAACCGGACACCCTGGGAGGTCCCCATGGTGTCCGGTTTAGACAGGTTTCACCGAAATTAAGCACTATATGAACAATTGTAGTCATTTTCAACTAGATTGGTCAGTAAGCGAGGCTTACGGAATACCCCCGCGTGGGCCCAGGTACCCCTAAAATATGTAAAAATTTCCAAGTGTGTGGGCTTGTGACCTTGACTCTGGGCTTAGCGGGAGCGGCATGAACGTGAATTTGTCGCAGGGTGGTAGAGGTCCATTGGAGCAATGCGTGTGTGAAATGTGAAGCAGATACGAGCAAGGAAATAGAAGTTATAACCGACTACTCTGATGACTAAGTATGTGAGCTTGACCTCGAGATCAGCGGCAATTTGTCACAGCATGATAGTAGAGCCTTAGAGGAATGCATGCATGAAATATTAAGAATTTTCGATGAAAGAAATAGAAGTTATAACATATTTCTCTGATGTTAAGTTTTGTAAAGAGACTAAGTAGGTGACCTTGACCTTGGGATCAGCGAGGTTGGACGGTTGTGAATTTGGCACAGCATGGTAGTAGAGCCTTACAGGAATGCATGTGTGAAATATTGAGCATTTTAGATGAAGGAAATAGAATTCATAACAATATTGCTCTGATGTTAAGTTTTGTAAAGAGACTCAGTATTTGACCTTGACCTTGGGATCAGCGGGGGTTGGACGGTCGTGGATTTGGCACAGCATGGTAGTAGAGCTTTACAGGAATGCATGTGTGAAATATTAAGCATCTTAGATGAAGGAAATAGAAATTACAACAATATTTCTCTGATGTTAAGTTTTGTAAAGAGACTAAGTATTTGACCTTGACCTTAGGGAGCAGCGGGGGTTGGACGATCGTGGATTTGGCACAGCATGGTAGTAGAGCCTTACAGGAATGCATGTGTGAAATATTGAGCATTTTAAATGAAGGAAATAGAAGTTATAACAATATTTCTGTGATGTTAAGTTTAAGGACGCACGGACGGACGCATGGACGGACGGACAACGTGACTCCAGTATACCCCCCACAACTCGTTGCGGGGGGTATGATCAGGAACAGACATGACAGCAAAACCCCATCTAAATTAAACAAAATGGGCTGTCCGGTTTAGAGTACTACTGTATATGAAAACACAGTAGCCTGGCATTGCCAACACCAGGGATTAACACCGTCAGCTGTAAGTGAGTACATACCGAAGTTTGTCGAGCTTCTTCTCCTCCATGACTCCATCGGGTATGGTCTCCTCAATGTCCACTACATTCTCTTGTCTCGCCTTCTCTTCGGGCTCCTCCTCGATCACCTAGGGCACAGCAGACAGTGGAACTGATTAGCATTTCTCCAAAGGATAGTAAAATGGGTCTGTCGTCTCATAAAATAGTCGATGATAAAAACAGTTTGCTGGGCCAGCTGATAAAATTAGTTTGGTAGCTGATAAAAATAGATTGTCGGTTGATAGAAAGGCTCTTACATGTCTGACGAGTGTAGATCGTGATGATGATTTGCAATCATAGTCAGACTGATGAAACATCTTATTCAGGGACATTAACAAAATCTGATTCACTGAATGATAACCAGCGCACCCTTCCAGAATTATTATGAATTTATTACTCAAATATCTACCTGTATCATACTGTGGCCTTTATCCTCGAAGGCAGTGATGGGATCTTCGTTGAAGTCCACGTGGTGGGTGTCCGTCTCTTCCCCCGTGGCCGCCTCTCCGACCAGGCCGCCCTGGGGCTCCAGGCCGAAGGGCGTGACGGGCGGGGTGGGCGGGGGTGTCACCGAGGTCAGGGGATTGGCAGCCTGGGCCAACTCCTCCAGGGCCCGCCGGTACTCGTGGGGGAACACCTGCAGCCAGTCACAGACAGACAGCATCAAGTAAAGTAGTTCTTGGTCATGGTTACAAAGCAGAAATTGCCCTGAGCAGAGCTCCTGTAGCCGATTTCATCGACATTGCAAAGTATACTTTTCTAGCAAAGTATACTTTGAGGGAGTAATCATATATTTGTCCCGAAATGCATTATTTAATATAGAACTAACGACTGCATATATTTGATGATTAAAAGTATGCAGACTTATTATACTGAATTTATTACATTATCACAGCCAAAAATGGCTGTGATAATGTAATATATTCAGTATATTATAAAATTTAATAAATTTATCCTACAATTGAAAATTTCTCCCTCAAAGAATACTTTGCTAGACAAGTATACTTTGCAATGTTGGTGAAATAGGCTACTGGTAAGGCATATGTGCACACAGCATAGAGCAACATAGTTCTCGGTCAATGGTTACTAAAGCAGTTATGTATGTTTTCGTTTTTATTTTAGCTGAATACACATTGATTTCCTAAAGTTGGAGTAGGAAATATTATAGGAATGAATGGCCTTTTTGTGGAATTTATCGGGGTATAAACTTGAAAAAGTCGCGGGAATACTGGACGAGGCCTTCATCGTCCAGTATTCCCGCGACTTTTCCAAGTTTATATCCCCGATAAATTCCACAAAAAGGCCATTCATTCCTTATAAATCCAGCATTTGAAATAAATTCATCAAGAAAATGTGTTTATTTTCCGTTTTCTTACCAATTATTTTAACTGCACCTCACGGTTACGGAAAGTAGTTTGGCGTGGGAGTTTACTGGGATATAAATTTTGGACAGAGACAAATGTTAGGGAATTGTGTAAATATTTTTGTGCTGGAATTATGTATTAATAATTTACAATCTGAAAACAACCATCGATTTTCAAAATGAGTAATAGCAAAAACTAGAAAATGTGTTCATAGAACACGGATGCCCCACATATCGCTTTGATAATAATCGAGGCAAAATTCCAAGTCCAAAAGGGGAGACAGTCCATGACCTTGGTGTCGAATCAACCATCGAAATAAACTGTGCGCATATACTCATCATAAGGAAGCTACATACCAAGTTTCAGGTCTGTAGCTATTACGGTTTAAATGTTTTACGAGTCACAAGGCAAAATTGCCAAATTCTAAGTCGAAAAGGGGGTGATAATCCATGACCGGGGGTCAAGTACAAAATTGAATAATCTACTCATCATAAAGAAGCTACATACGGAGTTTCAAGTCTGTAGCTATTACGGTTTAAACAGTTTTATGAGCCACAAGGTTGGTGACGGACGGAAGGACGGATGGGACACAACGGGACATACAAGGGTAACACTAAATGCATAAAAATATGGCATGTCGACACAAATCCCCCAGCGGCAGATTATAGAAACTCAGCCAAACTTCATATCAAACCGGACCCATGGATGGACAGATAACAGATGCACAGTCCAACACCGAGATCGGGGGCATAAAAAGGCGCCATAGAATTGAAAATTGTATCGTTCAAGTTGGCAACTTTAACCCGTACACCGCAATCTTAAATTTTTTTTTTTTCCATTTTTATTATCAAAAACATGCTTGGACAGAAATTTAGAATAATTTACAACATGGTTTGACAGCACTTTAGAATCATTTCCATTGGAAAGGATTCTGAAGTGATGTCAAACCATGTTTTTATTGAGATTTAAGGCAAGATATAAAAGCAACAGCAGACAAACAATTGTTGTGTGTAGCGGTCTAAGGGTTAACAATATGTGGAGGTGTATTAAAATAAAACAATTTAATACCTATTTTATATCACAAATGCATGTGATATTTGCAAAAATAAAATATGCATTGAATTTGAAATACACAATACACTTTAGACAGAACTAGAAAATGCGTTCATAGAACATGGATGCGCCACATATCGCTTTGATAGTAAACGAGGCAAAATTCCAAGTCAAAAAGGGGGAGATAATCCATGACTCCGTCGCAAAGCAAAAATAGAAATTTTGTGCATTTACATACCATAAAGAAACTACATACCAAGCATTAGAAGTTTTACAAGTTACAAGGCAAAATGGTGAAATTCTAAGTTGAAAAGGGGGAAATAATCCATGACCCGGGGGTCAAATTCCAATCAAAAATTAAAATAAACGTTGTGCATCTACTCATCATAAGGAAGCTACAAACCAAGTTTCAGATAGGTAGTTATTAGGGTTTGAAAGTTTTACGAGTTACAAGCCAAAACTAGAAAATGCTAAGTAAAAAATGGGATAATCCACGACCATGGGGTCGAATCAAGAATCAAAATTAACTTTGCGAATCTACTCATCATAAGAAAGCTACATACCAAGTTTCAGGTCTGTAGTTAGTACGGTTTAAATGTTTTACAAGTTACTAGGTTGGTGACGGATGGACAAGGGTAACACTAAATGGTGGGGCATAAAAATATTCTGGGTTGCTATAGGCGCTACCTTGTGAAACTGAGCCTTCTCGTCGGCCCAGTTGTCGAGGATGGACTGTGCGAGGGTGGAGCCAGTCTTGTCAACAAACTCGGTGAGGGTCGCGTGCACGAAGGCGAAATCCTCGGGCAACTCCAGGGCCTCTAGGGCCACGGACTCCTGGTTACATCGCTGCTCAAACACCTTCTGTCTGTGGATGGTGTAGATAGAGAATGTATCAAATTTATCGGGCACGGCTAGGAAACTTGTAGGAATTGAATGTAAATCCAACAATTGAAATTTCCAGACGATCCGAAATTTGCACTAACAAACATTTTAGTCGTACAAAGTTTAGTGAAACGGCCCCCAGGTTATTACCTTGAGTCTGTAGATGGTAAGATAGAACATGTACCATATGTGATAGTTACATTGCTGCTCAAACACCTTCTGTCTGTAGATGTAAAATAATCCACGTATGTGTAATTTGTACAATGGGTATTTCAGTAAAACAGTCAATTGGTCACATGGTTACTCCATTGCTGCCTAAACGTCTGTCTGTGGATGTTATAGAGAATACCAAGCTAGTGTCTAAACATCAAGTTTCCCGTGTATTTTGTACAATGGCTATTTCACTAACAGCCATTTAGATTCATGGTTACACTGCTGCTGGAGCTCTGCCGTCGACACTTACTTGTCATACACGTAGGCAATGCCTCCCGACATTCCTGCAGCGAAGTTCCGCCCAGTCAAACCAAGAACGATAACTCTTCCCCCGGTCATGTACTCACATCCGTGGTCACCACAACCCTATGGAACAGAATAATTAACAGCTATTAACCGTGATTAACGACCTGTCAAAAGCTTTTCATAGATGAATATACTCAGTTGTCTGATTAGCAGATTGGCTACCAAAGTGAAAATGAAAGGGTTGAATGTCCCAGCAACAGCTAGGGTCTTATAGAGACAGGGACTTGGATTCAAGTTTGATCCGAAAGACCAGTGGGATGGAAATACTAGGAATCTATTTGTTCATGCCTAAGGTGGGGATTTAACCCACAACATTCGGTATTGAAGTCTGATGCATTACAAGCCATCCATAGTTTGGCTATCAAAATATTTATGTCACAGCTTTACCCAGTCAGCGACCCATGTGTAGGCCCATACCTCACAAACGGATGTAATTTCAGAGTTTTGTGCAAGACGATAACAATCCATGCAGTCTGATCAGGACCTATGTTGTTCACGATTCAGTCACTGAAGTGTCTTTGCTGCCGGCAACAAAGCTATCAAACCATAGTCATACAGTAAACTGTGCAAGACGATAACAATCAACAAAAGGTACTTACGATGCTAGTGTCCAGGGGCCCCATTTCACTAAACTTCATACGACTAAAATGTTCGTAAGTGCAAATTTAGGATCATCTGTAAATTCCAATTGATGGATTTACATTTATTGAGCATAGGCTGCATATGAACATTTTAGTCGTACAATGTTTAGTGAAACGGGCCCCTGCATAGCCCCAGATCTGCCTGCAAAAGCTGCAGAGTCTCATCAGGGACTATGCTGATCACCATGCAGTCACTGAAGTAGTATTCTGCCAACAAATCCATTAAACCATAATCAAACTATGAAACTGCACTCGACCATCACACTCCACAATTGTTGCACGATAACCCTTATCCAAGTCGGCGGCCTAAACATAGCCTCATACCTCACAAACAGCCGTCACTCCGGAGTTTCGAACACAGAACCTCTCGGCGGTCTGGCCGCGGAAGAAAGCCTTGCCGGATGTAGCGCCATACAGGACGACGTTGCCCACGATGATGTTCAGGTCAGAGCGGAACTCAGCGGGCATGTCCTTCGGTGGGTAGATCACTATCTCGCCACCTGACAGACCCTGGGATGAAGACATTTAGATATTTATTTAGGGGTCTTTAATGGATGCTAACAGTTAAGGTCATTTTAGGCTGGTCCAATCTCACCATATTTCTCACCGGGGCCATTTTTCGCCTATATAGATGGGGGCGAAAATCCTGGTGCCAGGTCCTGACCGCATCAGAATCACTTAGCCTCTTCCCCCATAAAAGTATTAGGATTATTACTATTCCTACTACTTTATAATGGGTATAACCAGATTCAACTTTCATATACAAGACAGCCAAAAAACGTACCTGAGGGCCAAACCAGGGATATCGGGATTCTGGCAAGGATGAAACCCATCATTAAATGTGTCTGTGACTGGAGAAATGGGGCTAATGGGTTTTGCGACCAGTGTAGATCCAGATCAGCCTGTGCATCCGCACATTCTCTTCAGGATCTGCACTGTTTGTCAATCCATCAGTTAAACACCCATCATGCTTCTAACAAGCAACATAGATCGTTACCAGGTACTATTTGATCAGGATCTACACTGGTCAAAAATCCCATAAGCCTCATTTCTCCAGTCACAGCCACAAATTACCATTCACATGCTGCCAACCAACCACCCACAACAAGGAGGTTTCGACAAGTGAAGATTGTGGCACACTAAATTCCTGCATAACACTTACAACCCCACATGCTACAGGAACCAGTTGGCCAATGAATAAGGAGACTGTAAACCAGTCCTGGTACAGCTGAGCAACAAGGAGTAAATTCTCAGGACAACGCCATTGATTGTTATTATTATGACAGAGAGATAAATAAAATAGATGCTGCAGGAAAGGTATGTGTGCCAATCTGAATAATTTTATTATATTATTTGCATGCTCCATACATGCAGGTTGAATTTTCTGTGTGCGACTTGATGTGGGGGTGAGATATAGATTTCGAAAGTGAAAGTAGACGGTTCCGTCAAAAAAGGGGAAATAACTCATGGAAATCAACCCGTATGATCCCGTGTTTGGCATGGATCTAGAACCGGCTTAGGAATGGAAGTAACAATATTGATTTTGCCACAGGTAGTTTGCGATTGTCATGTTTGTGTGAATGTGGGTCTATGGGAAATCAATTGCCTGCCTGTTTCATTATAAAGCCATTATTTGCAAACACTGTAGATATACACGAGCCGGCTCGTATGGAGCCGTCTCATCTGCATCTACGGTGTTTGTCAGGATTTTTCAGATTTTGTTTAAAAATCTCCCCTTATTTAATTAATGGTTTTGTTCAAACATTATCATGGTTATTTAGCGGTGAAATGGTTTAAAGCATTTCAAATTGAATTATCTTTTGGCACAATATTTGGCACAACATATGCCTGGAGGATGCAGTAATAAACAGTCCCTTTGTTTGTGGAATGGTGTTTATTGGTGTCATTCAGGTCAATGGAGTTAGTATTTTTAGCCCCATTGAACTTGAACGTGGGCCTCAATAGACTTGCGAAGAATTGTCGAGTGTGGCTTATAATAGTCAAGTTATCATGTGGAAGAGAGCAACATGCACATGCTTATTATACTTTCTGAGCACATTCTAAAGCTCGAAATCAGGAAATTTGATAGGTCGAGACTGAGCTCAGTCTCGGCTCATCAAACTGCCTGATCCTCGAGATCAGCATGTTTGATTGTCCAGGCTGAGCTGTGCCAGTCTGAATTTGTTGAACGTGCTCAGAAAGTTCAATAACCATGAGCCCTGATGCCATACCTTGCCGACATAGTCATTAGCATCGCCCGCCAGTGTGACGTGGATGCCCTTCGCCATGAAGGCACAGAAACTCTGGCCCCCGGACCCCTTCAGGTTGATGACGATGCTGTGATCGGGCAGCCCCTCCTCCGCCGTCTTCCTGGAAACGCAGTGGACAGTGGTTATATGGCTTCCCCGGTATGTTCTATACTTCCATACGAGACGAGCCATGTGATTTTGTACCTTACAACATATGCGATATCATGAAAAATATTTACAAAACTTAAGATATTTTTCCGTAAATGACGTCGAAAGTTGACGAAATCAACTTTCGACATCATTTACAGAAAATATCAAAGTTTCTGTAAATATATTTCATGAAAATCGCACATATTCTTATGTTCAAAACCACGTAGTGTGTCTCACATGATCGTTCATTAATTTTATAATTTAACAGTGACATATAGGCCCATAAGGCCGGGTGTATTATATATTGTCTTTATCTTACGAACTGGTACGAGATTTACACATGTCCTCCGCATGCATTATACTCGAGGGCAAACAGCATGCAAGGACTGTAACTGAACTGATTACTGAATATTACATTTTGATGGTCTAGTAACATAAGGTCGTAACTGCTATGCTTTAGCATAGCAGTTACGACCTTATGTTACTAGACCATCGATTTACCACTGAAGATTCACAATTTTTCTGATGAAAAACATAAATATTAATAATTTTCTTTATTTCGACTTTGAAGTATATCCTGTAATCACTCATTCGAACAATGTTGCACTGAAGGCATTAGGGTCAATTTATGGGTCGCCAATATTGTGACATGTAAATCTATGCATGTACCGAGGTTTATGCTCTTAAATGTACTCACATAGACACGTGGTAACTCAGAGTGGATGCAAAACATCTGTCTTCATTGGTGATGTTCATATCAATGATGACTTGTCGCTGTTTGCCATCTATAACGTCTTGGGACTTCTCTATCAGGATATGGTCCTGGAATAAAAACATCAGTATAACCACCATACAGACCATATAGCCAACTTGTATAAACACTGCAGATCCTGGGGAGCTGCCTCTTACCAGTAGCCTATTTCACCAACATTGCAAAGTATACTTTTCTAGCAAAGTATACTTTGAACGAGAAATTTTCAATTTAAGGATAAGTTTATTATTTTTTATTATACTGAATTTATTACATTATCACAGCAATTTTGGCTGTGATAATGTAATAAATTCAGTATAATTCTGCATAGTTTTAATCATCAAATATATGCAGTCATTAGTTCTATATGAAATAATGTATTTCGGGAAAAATAAATGATTACTCACTCAAAGTATACTTTGCTAGATATGAATACTTTGCAATTTTGATGAAATCGGCTTCTGGGGGCCGTTTCACTAAACTTTGTACGACTAAAATGTTAGTAAGTGCAAAATTTCACATTAACAATGTATTCTTGTAAACTAATATTGGATTTACATTTATTGAGCATAGGCTGCAGCCTATGCTCAATAAATGTAAATCCATCAATTAAAATCTACAGACGATCCTAAATTTGCACATACAAACATTATAGTCGTAGAAGTTGAGTGAAACGGGTCCCAGAATCTGCACTGCAGCATTTGGCAGTATTCCAAATTAAATTCACCATTTTCTCAGTTATAAATTGACTATGCCAAAGAATAGCATGGATAATCCAAGGTTGAATATGTCGGGGTGAAAGGGTTAACAAGTGACAGATACTACCTTTTTCAGGTCAAGTATTCTCATTATGTGATTGCATAACTATGTTACATGATATCCCAAGGTGGCAAGTAGGTCATTTCATTTATCGCATCTATCACCACTAATTGTAGCTCCGGTAATTTCAGACATCAAATTTGTCCGGTTTCATTCTATAATAATGTTTAACCTATTATGTAAACCTGCTTATTATATATGTACTTTCGTTTCCCATTGAAACGGAATAGAACGCAAGCCGTCACTATGTTTCCATATTGATGTCTTGTGAGTTCATTCAGTGCCGGAACTGCGTTTCACCTCGTAAAATAGTTCCTTCTAAAACATCACTAATTGGTTTATTTTATTTTGTAGTTTGTATATTTTTTGAGGCACATATAAATTGTGAGTGATGTACGTATATAATAAAAAAGGCTGTTTGATTTGTATGTCGATATATGCCATTCATTCCGCTGCATGCTATATCGCAAGCTGCAGAACTCGTGGCATATATCCACATACACATCAAATAACCTATAAATATCCTGCAGTGACTAGATGTGCGTACCTGGGTCACAGCAGATTCAAATTGATGTTTCATTGGTCAAACGATGTCCCATGATGTTACCAAATGACATCAGTGTAATCACGCAACGCAAACAATCTGTGTTCTTTACAATGTAAACCACATCATATTTCCTCATTCTGTAGCATAAAACATTACCTGATAAACTGAATACAATGCTAGTGTCTTTGGATATCAAGTTCGTGAGGTGAGGCTCGGAAAAGGTGGGAATTCTGAGACGGGATATGGGGCGTATGCGTTTTGCGACCAGTATAGATCCAGATCAGCCTGTGCATTCGCACAGTCTGATCAGGATCTACACTGTTCGATATGCTATTAATGAAACACCTGAGTCTCGGAATTCCTAGATGTTTCCCAGCCTAGCCTGATCAACTTGACATCAAAAGGCACTAGCCTGTAGCCTATTTCACCAACATTGCAAAGTATACTTATCTAGCAAAGTATACTTTGAGGGAGAAATTTTCAATTTAAGTTTAAATTTATTAATTTTTATTATACTGAAGTTATTACATTATCACAGCCATTTTGGCTGTGATAATGTAATAAATTCAGTATAATAATTCTGCATACTTTTAATCATCAAATATATGCAGTCGTTAGTTCTATATGAAATAATGCATTTTAGGGAAAATAAATGATTACTCCCTCAAAGTATACTTCGCTAGATAAGTATATTTTGCAATGTTGATGAAATCGGCTACTGGTCAACTCGATACTCACGATACGTTTGGCGAGCTGGAATTCCTGGGCGATACTGCCTCCGAGGGTGTTGGTGTTGGGTCGCATGTCCAGGGCGTTCTTCAGCATCGCGGAGAAGTCGAGGCGCTGGGTCTTCGGGTTGTGCTCATTGGGGCTGAACTGGACCTTGTCCGTGTGACCAATCAGGTCCTGGAACTGCCGGACACCCAGCTTGGCCATGATTTCCCGCGCCTGTAATGGTGTAAATGTTAGCTAATGTACAATGATTACAAACAAACAAAAGAACAGAGAATACCAAGATGGTGTACCTTGATACCCAGTTTATCAGGCAAGGCTGTGAAACATGTAGGAATTCCGAGGTTTGCTGAGGAATTGCTACAGTGGGGTTAGCGTTTAAGTGCACACACGAACGAACACGACAGGTTGGTTCCAACCTGTCGTGTTCGTTCGTGTGTGCACTTACACGCTGACCCCACTGTACCATTTCCGGACCGAATAGTTGATCAAGTTTATGTGGTTATCACCAAGCTATGCGAAATCAGCTATGCATAAGCTATGCAAAATCAGCTATGCATAAGCTATGCGAAATCAGTCAACAAGTTTAATAAATACATCATATTACATCAACACAAATGTTGATTGTATTTATTGCATAAACAGAACATTATACATTGAAGCAGTACTAAAAATCTAACCTGTTGTCTCCGTTGCATGTTTATTACACGAGTGTATTATCATTGTCAATACACTGTGTTTGTTACACTATGAAATCCCATAAATGTCATCAAAATATGCAAGTGAAGTTCACACATACCTCTTCAGCAATGAAGAACAGGAAGTTGATGACGTGTTCTGGCTTTCCAGCAAACATCCGCCGCAGTACGGGATCCTGGAACAAGATAATAACATAAATGTGAATTTCTGAATCACCTCATGAATGCCTGTGTTTCGGTAACTACCGAGCCATATTGTTAGTGTACATACAGTAGACAAATATTGTTAAATGCACAATTCAGCATTTATTTACTTGATGGGTGTCATCGACATGGATAGGAAGAATGTAGTTGATTGAAAACTACAGTAGTATGCTAAACAATGGAAGTATGATTTACCGAGTAGGAAAATTAGAATAAGTTAAATGTGGCTGTAACTGCTGTCTATACCTCTGTGACCAGTAGACACCCAGACCAGCATCAGCAAAGTCTGATCAGGGTCTGCACTGTTTGTCATTCATTCAGCGAAACATATTTTGTATAACATGAAAGAATTGTACAGAATTGTCCCCAAGGTGTCCAGTAGAGGTTCCACTGTAAATCAGTAGCCGATTTCATCAAAATTGCAAAGTATACTTTTCTAGCAAAGTATACTTTGAGGGAGTAATCATTTATTTTTCCTGAAATGCATTATTTCATATAGAACTAACAAATGCATGTATTTCATGATTAAAAGAATGCAATAAATTCAGTAAATAAAAATTAATAAATTTATCCTAAAATTGAAAATTTCTCCCTCAAAGTATACTTTGCTAGAAAAGTATGCTTTGCAATGTTGGTGAAATAGGCTACAGGCATTTAATTATTCCGAGCCACAGTTGTGTGATATGAGATTATGAACAGGCATTAACACCGGAGATAAATGACCAAGAAACCCATCAAAATTATGATCACATATGAGACACGCCATGGGATTTTGTACCTTTGGACATCTGCGTAATTTAAGGAAATACGTTTACAAAATTTACAATATTTTCCGTAAATGGCGTCAAAAGTTAACAAATTTTCAGAGTACATGCTGCATGTATTCAGATAATTTTGTCAACTTTTGACTTTATTTATCAAAAATATTGTAAATTTTGTAAATAGTAAATACATGTGGTTAGTGCAATCGAATATAAAATATATTCAGTTGAGCCTTAGACAGCTTTATTGGGGCGAGATTTAGCAAAATTTTGACAAAATTCAACTGAACAGACAGCGATTTCAATTTTAAAATTCTCCGCCATCTTGAATTTGCTGTTAAGACTAACCAATCAGAGGCCGCGATTATGGGTCAAAGGTGAAAAAATAAAGGCAAATACGGCACTTCATCTATATTAGGCTACTTCAGGTATATTAGGTTACTTCAAATATAAACAGCATTTATTCAACCCCCTTTATTATGCTACATGGAGCAATGGTTGCGGTATAAACATATTTAATTAGGCAGATGTCCGAAAATGGCACAGCATGTCTCATATGTGTGCGGTTTAGAGAGGATCCACTGTACTTGTTTATGCTTGGTTGACATCAGTAGCCTATTTCATCAACATTGCAAAGTACACTTTAGTAGCAAAGTATACTTTGATGGAGAAATTTTCAATTTTATGATAAATTTATTAATTTTTATTATACTGAATTTATTACATTATCACAGCCAAACTTGGCTGTGATAATGTAATAAATTCAGTATAATAATTCTGCATACTTTTAATCATGAAATATATGCATTTGTTAGTTCTATATGAAATAATGCATTTCAGGAAAAATAAATGATTACTCCCTCAAAGTATACTTTGCTAGTAAAGTATACTTTCAATGTTGATGAAATAGGCTACAGGTTGTGCTCGCAACGTCATCGCGTCACACCATTTAGCACCATATTTCTACGACAATATACACGTATATAACAAGGGCATCGTTATCACTAAGCTAATCCCCTTGCTGGCAGCCTTGATAATAATAAAAAAATAAAAAAAAATTAACGCATTTGCCTGACAAACCAGGTGAACTTAAGTCCACAGTGATCTTCACCTTGGGTGGTCGGACGTGGGTCATATGCAAAACAAAGCACTATCCTTAGACATACATTGTGGCCAAACAGGTGTTACTAATGTATGCACATACACATGCACGTACATGGACTAACACTATATCCCCTCTTGCTTATCGTCGAGGGGATAACTATGTCCTGGAGAACTATAATGAATCTGTGGTATTAAGCGAAATATGTTATTCAGGGCCCGGTTGCTCAAAGCTTCAGTTAGCTTAACAGACTGTTAAATCCTTAGCAATGCTAAGGATTTAACAGTCTGTTAAGCTAACTGAAGCTTTCAGCAACCGGGCCCTGATGAGCAAGATGACACCATGTTGATTGTTAAGAATCGCAATAACTTCTAATACATCAAGTTGTTTGACAGCCTCAGGTGAATATAGATTTAGACACGACACCACAGTGTCTGTGTAGAATCACAATAACTTCTATTTGCCTGTGACTGGAGAAATGGAGCTCATGGGTTTTGCGACCAGTGTACATCCAAATCATTCTGATCAGGATCTGCACTGTTCGCCATTGCATCAACGAAACACCCGTCATGTTTCTCACAAGCAATACAGATCATTATCAGGCTACAGGAGTGTGGTATTTAATCAAGAGCTACACTGGCCACAAATACAAAAAAAATACATTTCTCCAGTCAGTCACATAACAAATGGGGCTTATGGGTTTTGAAACCAGTGTAGATCCAGATCAGTCTGTGCATCCGCACATTCTGATCAGGATCTGCACAGTTCGCCATTACATACACAAAATGTTTCTAACAAGCAACACATATCGTTGTCATACTACAGAAGTGTGCAATTTGATCGAGAGATCCACGAGCCACAGATCCCATTTCTCCGGTCACAGCCGCATAAAAAATGGGGTTTATGGGTTTTGCAACCAGTGTAGATCCAGATCAGCCTGTGCATCCGCACAGTCTGATCAGGATCTGCACTGTTCGCCATTCCATAAACAAAATGTTTCTAACAAGCAACACAGTGTGCAATGTGATCAGGAGATACACTAGCCACAGATCCCATTTCTCCGGACACAGTCACATATAATACATGCGATTGTCTGACAATGCGGGGAGTTCACCCAGACCTGTGTGGCGATGCCGACGGGGCAGGTGTTGAGGTGACATTTCCTCATCATGGTGCAGCCCATGGCGATGAGTGGCGCCGTACTGAAGGCAAACTCGTCCGCACCCAGGATTCCCGCAATTACCACATCACGACCTGTAAACCAGATACCAGATAGTGATACATAGAGAATAACAGGGTAGTGTCTATTAATATCAACTTTATCATGCATGGCTTGGAAATGCTTCCGAGGTTCATAGATGATTCCACATGCTACCAAGTCTGTCAAAGTTGCTATAAGTCAGCGTGTATTAGGTCAATGCATAACCAGTTACCAGATAAATTGAGAATTCATTCCAGGATAAGTTTATCAGGCGAGGTCAGCAACCGTGAAGGAAATTCTACAGTTTCGAAGTCGTGCCCAATTTATTATTCAGACAAAGTTCTATGCTACATGTAGCGAAAGAATATGTTCTGGAGCAAAAAAATGCAGACTAACTTGTACATGTCATTTCATGCGAACAAATCCTATAATCATTTGCCAATATCGGCTATCAGTGTTAAATGTTTTTTTGTAAAATAAATTGGTGAAACGAGTCCCATTTGCTACATTGACAAAATGTGCGAAGTCCCATTCTGCAATCATAATTACTGTAATAATCCTACATATTCGGACACTATTTATTTGGGGAACACATGAAGATATATGGTTTCCCTACAAGAGTGACCGTGCCAATATTTAGGGTTAGTATGGCAGTAGTGGTCTAATCACAATAACAATGTATTTGGATACAATTTGCTTTCCCAAAACAAATTGTATCCAAACATTTAGGGTTATTACGGTATACTTCAGGGGCTGTTTCACCAAACTTCGTACGACTAAAATGTTCGTAAGTGCAAATTTAGGATCGTCATAAATTTCAATTGATGGATTTACATTTATTGAGCATAGGCTGCATATGCAGCCTATGATCAATAAATGTAAATCCAACAATTGTTTACAAGAAAACGTTGCTAATGTGAAATTTACAGACTATCATAATTTTGCGCTTACAAACATTTTAGTCTTACAAAGTTTAGTGAAACGGCCCACAGAACTCCAGATAAGATTTGTGTCCAAAGAGTATTGTAACTGCTGCAACGCGTATTTTATGTTTGTAAATGAATTAAATGATTGTATCACATGGTTATGAACTGGGGACGACTGCATTAAATGATTATTGTTATGCCACAGCAGCATAGGTTTGTTAGATGTGCTAATAAATCATTGATATGTATATTTTATTCCAATTGTCGGCGGCTCAAATAAGTGAATTTCAACTTCCTTAGAGCATTTAGCCCCTCAATTTGAAAGTTAAAATACATTGTTGTGCATATTTTGTACTCCCACTTTTTAAATTTGGCCAGACATTATGTTTGTAAAACATGGATTATGACCCATTGGCATACTCGACTCTATGTAAATCCATCAATTGAAATTTCCAGACGATCCTAAATTTGCACTTACAAACATTTTAGTCGCACAAAGTTTAGTGAAACGGGCCCCTTATCTGCAGCTTAGCCACTCACCTGTGCGTATCTGTCCATCGGCCTGCAGCACGATTCTGGAGCGGAGGTCGTTGAGTACAAGCACTTGGTGAGTCTCGGCGATGCCCAGCTCCCAGGGGAGCCCCGCGCCCTTGATGCCCGTCCAACTGCTCGCCCCAGTGCCCCCGTCGTGCCCCGAGATCACAATGTGCTCCGCCTTGCCCTACACACAATAATGGGTGACGGTAAATAACCCTTACAAGGCTGAATTCAATTATAATTAAACCACCCCCGTCGTACCCGGAGATCACAATGTGCTCCGCCTTGTCCTACACACAATAATGGGTGACGGTAAATAACCCTTACAAGGCTGAATTCAATTATAATTAAACCACCCCCGTCGTACCCGGAGATCACAATGTGCTCCGCCTTGTCCTACACACAATAATGGGTGACGGTAAATAACCCTTACAAGGCTGAATTAAATTATAATTAAACCACCCCGTCGTACCCGGAGATCACAATGTGCTCCGCCTTGTCCTACACACAATAATGGGTGACGGTAAATAACCCTTACAAGGCTGAATTCAATTATAATTAAACCACCCCCGTCGTACCCGGAGATCACAATGTGCTCCGCCTTGTCCTACACACAATAATGGGTGACGGTAAATAACCCTTACAAGGCTGAATTCAATTATAATTAAACCACCCCCGTAGTACCCGGAGATCACAATGTGCTCCGCCGTACCCTACACACCAACACGACGGTAAATAAGCCTTATAATGATGAATTAAATTTTGTTGTCTGCTGATTTTTCTTGATAAAACATGGTTTGACAGCATTGGAAATTGTTTCTAAATTGCTGTCAAACCAGGTTTTTATTGAGAAAGAAGACAACATATATAACAACAGCAAACGACAGCAATTTACGCTTCCCACATTCTAAGGGTTGCTCGCCCCAGTGCCCTCATCGTGCCCCAGTCACAATGTGCACTGCCTTACCATACACACCGACACCCAATAGTCTGAATTAAATTGTGTTACCTGCTGTTTTTTCTTTATTTTTAATTTTTCTTGATAAAAAACATCTGTTGACAACACTTTGGAATCATTTCCATCGTGAAACCATGTTTTTTATTGACAAGACAAAATATGAAAGAACAACAGACGTCAATTTTTTGTTTACTTGGGGGTGAAAGGGTTAATCGCAGACACACGTTCACTTATTTTTTCTTTCTTGTAATCAACATGATCTATAAAAACAAACAAATCTGGTGTTAAATCAGTCGATACCAACATCTGGCCAATTTGCTTGTCAATATAATTTGGAGTATTTCTTGCTCCTACTAAGTAGTAGATCTAGTGCATTCCATATGTTTCGTATTTCACCAATACACTATGCTCATCTAACTATAAATAATTACTGTATAGCACTACGACACTCCTGAAATATGTCTTACCTTGGCCACCCCAGAAGCTATAACTCCGACGCCGACCTCGGACACCAGCTTCACACTGATCCGCGCTTTCGGATTGGCGCACTTCAGGTCATAGATCAGCTGAAACACACAAGTGTCGTCAAGTCAAACATATCATTTACTCATTCTAAAAATATTATAGGAATGAATGGCCTTTTTGTGGAATTTATTGGGGTATAAACTTGGAAAAGTCGTGGGAATACTGGACGAGGCCTTCCGGCCTTCGTCCAGTATTCCCGCGACTTTTCCAAGTTTATATCTATGTTGTCCGTCAGGCCCGTAGCCAGGATGAGGCAGACGAGGCAGACGAGGCAGACGAGGCAGCCGCCTCGTCTCAGATTTTGCCGATTTTTTATTTTTTTTTAATATTTAATGCTGTATCCGGTGATCTAAGTGTCTATGACGAGTCTATGACGACCTAGATGTCAACATTTTCTTGGGGGAGAACCCCTAAACCCCCCCGCGTTAGCAGTGCGCGTCGTGCTTCGCGCTCGCTTGTTCACAATATTTTTTTCGCCTCGTCTCATTTTTAGGTCTGGCTACGGCCCTGTCCGTCATTCGATTATTATTGAAATGGCACAACAAACTATTTTGTCGTTATTCACAAAGAAAACATACCGGCTTGGCAACCCGGCAGAGAGGAATAAATAAAAAACGAAACAAGACACGGACTTGTAAAATTTTAATTTATTTTAGTCTACCGAAAATTTACCTGCAATCAATCGGCATCACGATTCGTCTCTGTCGTTTCGCATTTTTTCCGTCTTTGCGCTATTTAGGCACACCACGTGACCCGGTGCATACACAATTTTGTCCACTTTTGTTGTTTATAAACACGATTTATTTATTCCAATGGTTCAAATGGTGGTCGCAACATATACTTCTGAGCATATACAAAGAAAATATTTATCATTCTCCACAAACAAAATGGAGCATCCTCATCATGAGGATCTACGCAGTAAACACTTTCAAACTGTAAAATTAATAAAACAGTCAAAAAAGTAAAATTAAAGAATCCATGTTATATACTTATGGGTAAAACAAAATTACCTGAGATAGGTCCTCTATGGAGTAGATGTCGTGGTGGGGCGGGGGACTAATCAGCCCCACCCCAGGGACAGAGTGCCGAGTCTTCGCTATCTCCTGGGATACCTGAATACGATGAATACATGTATATATAATACTGTTATTGTATTTGCTCACATTATTATAGGAATGAATGGCCTTTTTGTGGAATTTATCGGGGTATAAACTTGGAAAAGTCGCGGGAATATTGGACGAGGCCTTCCGGCCTTCGTCCAGTATTCCTGCAACTTTTCCAAGTTCATATCCCCGATAAAGTCCACAAAAAGGCCATTAATTCCTTATAATTCCAGCATTTGAAATAAATTCATCAAGAAAATGTGTTTATTTTCCGTTTTCTTAAGATTTATTTTAACTGCACCTCACGGTTACGGAAAGTAGTTCGGCGTGGGAGATTACTGGGATATAAATTTTGGACAGAGACTTGCTACTGGCCAATCAAATGTTAAGGAATTGTGTAAATATTTTTGTGCTGGAATTATAACATAAACAAGAGGGCCATGATGGCCCTAATTCGCTCACCTGACTCCATGAACACCAGAGGAGAATGTGACATTGAGTTCATGTGTTTTAAAAAGATTGTGCTATTTTTAGATGGCGATCATCTTGGATTAAGCGATAACTATCATTTTACCAAATCTGAAAATGCTTCACCCAAGGATCTTAACTTACTATGAAGTTTGGCCAGCATCGGCCATGTGGTTCCAGAGAAAAAGACGTTAAAAATCTTGAATAAATGGACCTTTTGGAGGCCATCATTGATGACATAATCATCCGATTCCGACAAATATTGCACCAGAGCAATCGCCTCATCGATACCTTCAATTTGATATATGACATGAGCATATTTGGTCAAAAATAAAATTTGACCCCACGGGCCACGCCCATTTTTGACCCCGGGGTCACCATTTTAACACCTTTGAAAGAGCATTCTACATCGATCATTCCTACCAAGTTTTGTCAAAATCCGGCTGGCGGTTCATGAGAAAAAGATCTTTTTAAGAATTTGTGCTATTATTAGATGGCGGCCATCTTGGATTAGTGACGACCTCCGTTTTAACAAATCTGAAAAGGCTTCACCCATGTACCATAACCATGAAGTTTGGCCACCATGGGCCAAGCGGTTCGTGTCAAGAAGAATTTTGAAATCTTTAATAAAAGAACAACCTTTTGACTTTTCGGTGGCCATCTTGGATGACATGAACATCGAATTTCGACAAAAAATGTACCACAGCGATCGCCTCTTTGATACCTTCGATTTGATATAGACATGACCATATTCGGTCAAAAATAAAATTTTAACCCAATTTGACCCCACGGGCCACGCCCATTTTTGACCTTGGTGTCACCATTTTAACAACTTTGAAAGAGCATTGTACATTGATCATTCCTACCAAATTTCGTTGAAATCCGGCTAGCGGTTCATGAGAAGATTTTTTAAGAATTTATGCTATTTTTAGACCGCGGCCATCTTGGATTAGTGATGACCTCCATTTTAACAAATCTGAAAAGGCTTCACCCATGGACCATAACTGTGAAGTTTGGCTACCATGGGCCAAGCGGTTCATGTGAAGAAGAATTTTGAAATCTCTAATAAAAGAACAACCTTTTGACCTTTCGGCGGCCATCTTGGATGACATAAGCATCCGATTTCGACAAAAAATGTACCACAGTGATCGCCTCGTTGATACCTTCGTTTTGATATATGACATGACCATATTTGGTAAAAAATAAAATTTGACCCAAATTTGACCCCACGGGCCAAGCCCATTTTTGACCCCGGGGTCACCATTTTAACAACTTTGAAAGAGCATTGTACATCGATCATTCCTACCAAGTTTTGTCGAAATCCGGTTGGCAGTTCTTGAGAAGAAGATTTTTGAAGAATTTGTGCTATTTTTGGACGGCCGCCATCTTGGATTACATAATGACGTCATTTTAACAATTTTGTAATCCCCCTACCTAAGGACCATGACCATGAAGTTTGGTGACTATAGGCCCAATGGTTACCGAGGAGAAGACGTTTGAAAATGTTCACGGACGGCCGGACGGCCGGACGCCGGACGACGGACACATTGTGGTAACAATAGCTCACATGAGCTTCGCTCAGGTGAGCTAAAAATGTATGTATATGCTACAGATCGTTACCACTGGGCTCAATGCTTGTATGGCCTTTTAGTAAATTCTATTCTACCGAGCATAAATTAATATTATTGAACATCAGAACAGGATATAACTACCTTTTAACAACAAAGTTATGCCGAGATGAGCGACACGATATAACCAATTTTCACCTGGTAGAAAGATCAAATTCAGTGTTCACTAAATTCACAAGATCCTAATATGAATAAAGGTGTCCTTGTGGCAAGCAAATTGAAGGGGTAAGCAACATAAGGCGGCTAACTCTATCATGGAGTTACCCCCCTTCTTCCACTGGCCCATTCAGTTAGCCTAATAAGATCCACATTTCGTCACCAACAAGCAGATACTGCAATACAATTACACAGAATTTGAAATCAACTAATGATGTGAAAGGACACACACAGAAACATTATATGTGGCTGTGACTGCAGAAATGGCATTTGTGACATGTGTAGCTCCTGATCAAATAGCACATTCATGTAGCCTAATAATGATATGTATTGCTTGATAGAAGCATGACGGTGTTTCATTGATGGAATGGCGAACAGTGCAGATCCTGATCAGACAGTGCGGATGCACCATTTATCCAGTCACAGCCCCATATGAGTTATTGTATACGAGCTGTTGAAGCGATGTGATTTTGTACCTAAGAAGCTGTGCGAATCAAATTTACCAAAACTGTGATCGTTTCTGTGAATAACGTAGAACGTTGAGGAAATTTAGCGCACTTGCTGTAAACGTTTAATGAACTGTCGACGTCATTTCCGAAAAACTCATGTAGGCGGACAAATTATCTATGTTGCTTGTTAGAATCATGGCGGGTGTTACATTGATGGAATTGCAAAAAGTGCAGATCCAGATCAGACTGTGCGGCTGCACAGGCTGATCTGGATCTACATTGGTCGCAAAACCCATAATCTCTAAGCCCTATTTCAACAAGCAGACACTGCAAAACAATTACAAGTAATTTCAAATCAGATTTTAATCATGTACGATATGAAAGTACAAACACAAAAACATTATATGTGGCTGTGATTGGAAAAATGGGGCTTATGGGATCTGTGACCAGTGTAGCTCCTGATCAAATAGCACACTCCTGTAGCCTGATAATGATCTATATTGCTTGTTAGAAGCACGACGGGTGTTTCATTGATGGAATTGCGAAAATTGCAGATCCTGATCAGACTGTGCGGATGCACAGGCTGATCTGGATCTACACTGGTCGCAAAACCCATAAGCCCCACTTCTCCAGTCACAGCCACATATCGCAATGGCCGTCCACTGTCACCCACCTTATGTCCTGGTAACTCGCCTCCCTCCCCAGGCTTTGCCCCCTGCGCCATCTTAATCTGCAATTCATCAGCGTGGCTCAGATACGAACTGGTCACCCCGAACCTGCCGGACGCCACCTGCTTGATCTTGGACCGGGTGTTAAACACAGGGTCCTCGTTCAGGTATCGTTCTGCGTTCTCGCCACCCTCGCCGGTGTTCGACTTGGCCCCGATGCGGTTCATGGCTGCGGCCAGCGTAGAGTGGGCCTCCATGGAGATACTGCCGAAGCTCATGGCGCCCGTACAGAACCGCTTCATGATCTCGGCCGCCGCCTCCACCTCCGACACGTCGAGGGGCGAGTCGCTGTACTGGAAATCCAGCTGGCCACGGAGGGTGCACAGCTTCGCACCTTCCAGCGCCGACTCACTGAACTTTGCGTACGAGTCTTTGCTCTTGTTCTGCGCAGCATCCTAAGGTAGATATGTACAAATATATTGGCCGAGATACTTGCAGATGTGACTGGATATTAAAGACGAGGATGGCCGCGGCTCGCATGTCGAGCCCGCCCAGGCATTTGATGGTCTCAGAGTGTATTTATTTGAAGTTTGATGCCCAATAAGCATACAAAGTTTCAAGCAAATCTGACTTACGGTTACAGAGATAGTAGGTATGTGAAAACTTTAACGCAAATTTTTACAGAAACTTTAACGCAAACTTCATTTGACCTTGACATAGGGGCACAGGGGCCACATTAGTGGGACACAGAATGAATATATGGATGATGACTAAAAAGCATATGAAGTTTCAAGTCAATATGACTTAGGACTGCAGAGATATAAGGTATTTAAAAACTTTAACGCAGATTTTGGAACGCAAACTAGTAAGTAATTTGACCTTGACCTTGGGCACAGGGGCCGCATGAGTGGGATACAGCATGACTATATGGATCATGACTAATAAACATATGAAGTTTCACGTCAATGTGACTTAGGACTGCAGAGATATAAGGTATTTAAAAACTTTAACACAGATTTCGGACGGACGGATGGACGTTCTTACAGTACTATTCTTATGTGGCTTATCACATGTTAAATATTAGCCACATAAAACGATTTTTAGCCACATAAAAGGATTTTTTAGGTGGCTAATTGTAACCAACCCTATCCTTTACCAAGTCCATAACCCTGTGGGGCTAGCCACATAAGTACCCTAATGTGTGCCCGGACGGACGGACGGATGGACGGACGGACGCACACATGTTCCTACGGTAGGATACTTGTTGGGTTTTTACTGTATAAAAAATACCCAAAAATACCCAACACTAACCCTAAACCTACCCAATAAGACCCCTAAAAAGCTTGCCCAACAAACGAGAGAGCATTTGTTGGGTACTTTTGTACCCAACATGTGCCCTCTCGTTTGCCCGGACGGACGGACACGGACGGACGTACTGACGGACGGACGTACGGACGGACGGATACCCGGACGTCATTGTGATCACTATGTCTCGCTTTCCACAAGCGGGCTCGACAAAAATAAATAAAGATAGCTCTTGTAGGTAAATTTTGATTGTCTTTCCGCATTTGACATTGATAACATTGATACTTTATTGAACAATCTCAAGGATTCTTGAAATCCCAAGCTGGTTTGTTCAGTTTAGTCTTGAGAATTTGAGTGAAATCACGAATACGAACTCGTGTCCGACCTAGCGTAGTCGGGTGACTTGTGTCAGGTTTTTGGGTTGGTACGGCTTCTGCGTGTAAAATGCTGGCTATGTGTCGGTTTTATTAGGCACAGATGGGCCTTAGCTCTGTGTAGGCACTAGGAATAATGGGATGATATGCGAAATAGAAAATATATATAGGTGATGGTGAAATTTAGGCACACTTAGTTCTGTGCCTCGATTACATACATTGACAATAGAATGAATATATTTTTTAAAAAATTCTACATGTCTAAAAAAGTATAATACACTATCCTATCAACATGCCAATCGCCTGTGCAAACCACTCCACAAAATAAATGCCCGACATATTACTGATACACACAATACACTAACCTGTAGGTTGGCAATAGAGATGGGGTCATTCATGTGTTTCTCCCCGCCGTCACGCCAGTGGTAGAATCCAGGGTTCATCACTAGCCGACTGTCACACTCACGGTCCGCATAGGCCAGCTGGTGTCGATTCAGGATCTGGAGCAAATTGTTGATTAAGAATGGCACAACCATTTCACACCTAAAGACAATAATAGCAGTGTTTGCAAACAATGCAGTAGACTATTTCATCAAAATTGCAAAGTATACTTTTCTAGCAAGGTATACCTTGAGGGAGAAATTTACAAATTAAGGATAAATTTATTAATTTTTATTATACTGAATTTATTACATTATCACAGCGAAAATATACAGAATTTATTAAATTATCACAGCCAAATATACTGAATTTATTACATTATCACAGCCATTTTGGCTGTGATAATGTAGTAAATTCAGTATAATAATTCTGCATACTTTTAATCCTCAAATATATGCAGTCGTTAGTTCTATATGAAATAATGCATTTCAGAAAAAATAAATGATTACTCCCTCAATGTATACTTGGCTAGATAAGTATACTTTGCAATGTTGGTGAAATCGGCTACATATCTAGATGAGCTGGCTCATAACGAGACGTCTCATCAGGATCTACACAGTTTGCATATAATTTCCGTCATTTTTATTCAAAATATTTTAATTGATTCATTGATTGGCATTTTACGTCCATTCAAAAGCAAGATCATAATTATACAGATGGGTTATTAAAAAGAGTTGCTTTTATACTTACATGTAATGGAACATCAATATGTCCCGAGTAATCTATAACTTAACATGGAAGAGACAAATTCATACTTAACCCTTAGACCGCTAAACTCACAACAATTGTCGTCTGCTGTTGCTTTTATATCTTTCCATATTTCTCAATAAAAACATGGTTCGACAGCACTTCAGAATCATTTCCAATGGAAATGATTCTGAAGTGCGGTCAAAGCATGTTGTAAATGATTCTAAAGTGCTGTCAAAGCATCTTTGTGATGATAAAAATAAACAGCAGACGACAAAAAAAATAAGATAGTGGTCTAAGGGTTAACGGTGAAATTGTTAATGTCCCAATAACGTGTTGCATGCTGAAGGTGAAAATGACAGCCAACAAATTACGAGTATTTTTCTTGTATTTATCTGTAAATATGTTTTGGATTTTTTTCTTGAAGAAAACTAGACAAGAAACATAAACAAGAGGGCCATGATGGCCCTAATTAGCTCACCTGACTCCATGAACACCAGAGGAGAATGTGACATCGAGTTCATGTGTTTTAAGCGATGACTCTCATTTTACCAAATCTGAAAATGCTTCACCCAAGGATCTTAACTTACTATGAAGTTTGGCCAGCATCGGCCATGTGGTTCCTGAGAAAAAGACATTCAAAATCTCGAATAAATGGACCTTTTGGCGGCCATCATGGATGACATAATGATCCGATTCCGACAAATATTGCACCAGAGCAATCGCCTCATCGATATACCTTCAAATTGATATATGACATGAGCATATTCGGTCAAAAATAAAATTTGACCCCACGGGCCACGCCCATTTTTGACCTCAGGGTCACCATTTTAACACCTTTGAAAGAGCATTCTACATCGATCATTCCTACCAAGTTTCGTCGAAATCTGGCTGGCGGTTCATGAGAAGAAGATTTTTTAAGAATTTCTTATATTTTTAGACGGCAGCCATCTTGGATTAGCGACGACCTCCGTTTCAACAAATCTGAAAAGGGTTCACCCATGGACCATAACTGTGAAGTTTGGCCACCATGGGCCAAGCGGTTCGTGTGAAATTATTTTTTTGAAATCTCTAGTAAAAGAACAACCGTTTGACCTTTCGGCAGCCATCTTGGATGACATGACCATCCAATTTCGACAAAAAATGTACCAGAGCGATCGCCTCTTTGATACCTTCGATTTGATATAGACATGACCATATTTGGTCAAAAATAAAATTTGACCCCAATTTGACCCCACGGGCCACGCCCATTTTTGACCCCGGGGTACCATTTTAACAACTTTGAAAGAGCATTGTACATCGATCATTCCTACCAAGTTTCGTCGAAATCCGGCAAGCGGTTCATGAGAAGAAGATATTTTATGAATTTTTGCTATTTGTAGACGGCGGCCATGTTGGAATAGCGATGACCTCCATTTTAACAAATCTGAAAAACCTTCACCCATGGACCATAACTGTGAAGTTTGGCCACCATGGGCCAAGCGGTTCGTGTGAAATTATTTTTTTGAAATCTCTAGTAAAAGAACAACCGTTTGACCTTTCGGCAGCCATCTTGGATGACATGACCATCCAATTTCGACAAAAAATGTACCAGAGCGATCGCCTCTTTGATACCTTCGATTTGATATAGACATGACCATATTCGGTCAAAAATAAAATTTGACCCCAATTTGACCCCACGGGCCACGCCCATTTTTGACCCCGGGGTACCATTTTAACAACTTTGAAAGAGCATTGTACATCGATCATTCCTACCAAGTTTCGTCGAAATCCGGCAAGCGGTTCATGAGAAGAAGATATTTTATGAATTTTTGCTATTTGTAGACGGCGGCCATGTTGGAATAGCGATGACCTCCATTTTAACAAATCTGAAAAGGCTTCACCCATGGACCATAACTTTTAAGCTTGACTTTTAAGTTTGGTGACACACTTATACCCTAATTTAATTCCTATAAAGCATGTTGTGCCTGCTGAGTGGGTATGTACCTTTAATATGCATGCAATACATTGTTTTTATATTTATTATTATCTTATTATCTTATATTTAAGGGTAGGAATTGGCTCGAGGATCTTCCAAACCCGGGTATTTGAGCCCAAAAATGCAGGCCAATGACCGTTGGCCCGTTTGTTTCCAAATTTACTAATATCTGCCATACAGTCGAAATATGTGGAGGCAATGAGGCGGTTAATTTAACCTAGCTAGTTCATTCTCCTCTCGCACGAAGCCGGTATGTAAGAATGTGAAAAGGGCTGAGTGTGAGTGCATGTGATCTATGGAGACTCGGCCGTAAATGTGTTTTGACGGTTGGTCAGGGAAAAACATATCGTGCCAGGGAATGATCGTTATTGGGCTATGCAAAGTATGATGTAATATGTTTCGTGGCTTATCGTTGTATACGAGATGCTATTATTCGAGTTCAGGTGTGCCGTTTATCTGTTGTTATTACAATAGTAATTTCAAAGAGACACATTATATGTAGTTGTAATTGCCAATTACAAATTCGTGGATGGCAGTTATAATGAATTTCAAAGAGACACATTACATGTACCACACACGAACCCACAATTGGCAATTTGAGTTTTTACTCCATAACAGCGTGTTCACGAACTTGTCCATGATCGGTCATTGTATGAAATACAGTAGTATTTATCTAAATAATTGATCAGGAAATTATATAATTGCATTTAAAATTAGTGTCGACAATTATGAAAACCAGACACTAGTGAAAGTTATTTTGATTTCACAAGGGTTTGCAAAGTTCAACATTTATTCAGCGTATCATTGACACTATGTTAAATTTTTCAGATTTTGTTTTATCACATGATATAGCCTGAATTTGATTCCCATGAAGGCTTCTTTTTTTGACTGAAACGTTTTTGTTTGCTTTGTCACTTTCTTAACGTTTAGAGCATTTATATTTTTCGGAAAATTATTTAATTGCTTGAAATGCAGTAATTATTTACTGGTTACATTCCTTCGGGTTTTGTTAAGTAATTATCTGCATGTGGGTTATTATTTATGTCACAGACTACAAGTAGAATTGTTCCGTTAGCAAATTGTATAAACCCAGTATAATTATGTGTCAATAGTTTTCCATATGTACAAGGGCCTGGCTGACACACTGATTCAGTATAGCCCCATATCAGCCTGTACATCCACTGATCAGGGTCTATGTTGCAATACTATCCCACCATTCGATAATTGGATTAATCCTGCTATGCAATCAATAAACAATAATTGACCATCATGCTAGTGACATAGCGTAGCGATTTTCACAAAAATATGAAAATATTTTGTGACGAATACGGATAAAATACGATAATATACAGTCAAACCTGCTCGGGCGGTCACCTTTAATCAGCGGTCACCGCCGTTAAGCGGCCACTTCAAATTCCTCCCGCGCATTTTTGCTATATAAAACGCTTTCATTCAACGGTCACTCGTCTAACGCGGCCAGCGGTCATTAATTATCGTCCCAAACTAGTGATCCAATTTCATTTAACGGTCACCGCTAATCTCGATTTCAATGTACCCTGCGGGGGTCGTTACCGAAGCGCGAATTAACAATGATGTCAGCAGTCGATGCGGGTAATTAAAACACTAACACGTTGCCGCGTCGGCGATATTGAGAGGGTATGTTTCACAGGTGCAAATTGTGTTGCCTGAATTGTCAGCTCATTATTGAAAGAACAGCCTATCGCATCCTGGTTCTTGCACCCTTGTCCGTCGATTCGTAATTTCTATAGGTTACCGACACAAATTTGTAAAAAGGAACAGCCCATTGCCAGTTACCAAATTGACAAAACACGAATAGCTGATATAATTGGTGTGTATTGCACAGGACCGAGTGTAACCGGCTCATATGTCGAATATGAGCCGAATGTCGCACTTATTGACTGCTTTTGCTGACATCGCTTATGCATTATTTACATACACAATTGGAAATGAATCCAAATTCGACTTGACCAATACCCGACAAAAAAAATAAAAATAAATAAATCGCACAACTTATCCCACACCATTTCCGATTATACCACATTATGCCCTATTATCTAGTACAATAAGTTGTCTACAATATGAATCTTGCAGATTAGCAGTTGCAGTAGGCTGTAAAATAACAACAAAAACGTGAACATTGGTGTTTTTATTTGTTGACAGATTTTTTATTTCATTAAATGATATAATCCACTCATTACATGTTCAGGTTCAATTTTGAAAATATTAAATAAATATAAAGGTACACATTTATATTGCATTAAAACATACATATTTAATCAATATGGTACTCTAAATTAATCATTAATATTATGTATTACATTTGTATTATCAAGTCAAAATACATGTCTATGTTATCTTTATCTTCATTTCAATTTTCAAAATTTACCTGAAATGTACCTGAAAACACAACCCTCTATTAAGAGGTCACCTCTGTTAAGCAGCCAGTTTTGTCACTTCCCCTGGGTGGCTGCTTAAGACAGGTTTGACTGTAATACAATTTTTGTCTTGTTTTATTAAATTATATTAATTATCATTATTATTCATTATACTACATTATACAAACTATATACTATCAAAAACTCTTATCAATACATAAAATAAAAATTATACCTGATTTTTTTTGGGGCCGTTTTGACCATTTATTTTGGACGGGGGGCCGTTTTGACCAATTTAGGGGGGCCGTTTTGACCAAATCCGGGCCGTTTTGACCTGGGGCCGTTTTGACCAGGGGCCGTTTTGACTGTAATCCCCCGAAACCTAGGCAAAAAAGTCCGTCTGGAGTTTCGAACTGTCAAGCAGCGATATTTTTTTGGAAGTTTTGTTTGTTATTACCGGTACCAGAAAATTAAAAGGTGAACTAATACTGGTTTATTTCTGAAATTTTTGGCAGTGACTTTGGTCAAATTGGAACACGACCAGTCGGGCTACCGACTATGGTATTCCGGAAAAATTGACACGACCGGACCAAATTTTTACTAGACTCGGTCGTCGGACTTGCCTTAGTGTTCCCTGTGAGAAGAATTTTTTTTAAGAATTTAATCTATTTTTAGATGGCGGCCATCTTGGATTAGTGATGACCTCCATTTTTACAAATCTGAAAAGGCTTCACCCATGGACCATAACTTTTAAGTTTGGCTACCATGGGCCAAGCGGTTCATGTGAAGAAGTATTTTGAAATCTCTAATAAAAGAACAACCTTTTGACCTTTCGGCGGCCATCTTGGATGACATAAACATCTGATTTCGACCACACGGGCCACGCCCATTTTTGAACCCGGGGTCACCATTTTAACAACATTGAAAGAGCATTGTACATCGATCATTCCTACCAAGTTTCGTCGAAATCCGGCAAGCGGTTCATGAGAAGATATTTTAAGACTTTATGCTATTTGTAGATGGCGGCCATGTTGGAATAGCGATGACCTCCATTTTCACAAATCTGAAAAGGCTTCACCCATGGACCATAACGTTTAAGTTTGGCTACCATGGGGCAAGCGGTTCATGTGAAGAAGAATTTTGAAATCTCAGATAAAAGACGACCATTTGATCTTTCGGCGGCCCTCTTGGATGACATAACCATCCAATTTTGACAATAAATGCACCAGAGTGATCGCCTCATTGATACCTTTGATTTTATATATAACATGACCATATTCTGTCAAAAATAAAATTTTACCCCAATTTGACCCCACGGGCCACGCCCATTTTTGGCCCCGGGGTCACCATTTTAACAACTTTGAAAGAGCATTGTACATCGATCATTCCTAGCAAGTTTCGTCTAAATTTGGCTAGCGGTTCATGAGAAGAAGATTTTTTAAGAATTTATGCTATTTTTAGACGGCGGCCATCTTGGATTAGTGATGACCTCCATTTTTACAAATCTGAAAAGGCTTCACCCATGGACCATAACTTTTAAGTTTGGCTACCATGGGCCAAGCGGTTCATGTGAAGAAGAATTTTGAAATCTCTAATAAAAGAACAACCTTTTGGCGGCCATCTTGGATGACATAACCATCCAATTTCGACAATAAATGCACCAGAGTGATCGAGGGCCTCGTTGATACCTTTGATTTTATATACAGTCAAACCTGTCTTAAGCAGCCACCCAAGGGAAATGACAAAACTGGCTGCTTAACAGAGGTGACCTCTTAATAGAGGGTTGTGTTTTCAGGTTCATTTCAGGTAAATTTTGAAATGAAGATAAAGATAACATAGACATGTATGTTGACTTGATAATACAAATGTAATATATTAGAAATTATTTAAAAATAGTACCATATTGATTAAATATCAATATAAATGTGTATCTTTATATTTATTTAATATTTTCAAAATTGAACCTGAACATGTAATGAGTGGATTTCTTAACAAGTAACAAATATTTAATTGAATTATATCATTTAATGAAATAAAAATTCTATCAACAAATAAAAACACCAATGTTCACGTTTTTGTTATTTTACAGCCTACTGCAACTGCTAATCTGCAAGACTTATATTGTAGACAACTTATTGTACTAGATAATAGGGTATAATCGGAAATGGTGTGGGATAAGTTATGCAAACTTTTTTTCTTTTTTTTTGTCGGGTATTGGTCAAGTCGAATTTGGATTCATTTCCAATTGTGTACGTAAATAATGCATAGGCGATGTCGGCAAAAGCAGTCAATAAGTGCGACATTCGGCTCATATTCGACATATGAGGCTATTTGCTTAAATTATATTTGAGCCGGTTACACTCGGTCCTGGGCAATACACACCAATTATATCAGCTATTCGTGTTTTGTCAATTTGGTAATTGGCAATGGGCTGTTCCTTTTTACAACATTTGTGTCGGTAACCTATAGAAATTACGAATCGACGGACAAGGGTGCAAGAACCCAGATGCGATAGGCTGTTCTTTCAATAATGCGCCGATAGTTTGGGCAACACAATTTGTACCTGTGAAACATACCCTCTCAATATCGCCGACGCGGCGACGTGTTTGGTGTTTTAATTACCCGCATTGACTGCTGACATCATTGTTAATTCGCACTTCAGTAACGACCGCCGCAGGGAACATTGAAATCGGGATTAGCGGTGACCGTTTAATGAAATTGGATCACTAGTTTGGGACGACAATTAATGACCGCTGGCCGCGTTAGACGAGTGACCGTTGAATGAAAGCGTTTTATATAGCAAAAATGCGCGGGGGGAATTTGAAGTGGCCGTTTAACGGCGGTGACCGCTGATTAAAGGTGACCGCCCGAGCAGGTTCGACTGTATAACATTACCATATTCGGTCAAAAATAAAATTTGACCCCAATTTGACCCCACGGGCCATGCCCATTTTTGGGCCCGGGGTCACCATTTTAACAACTTTGAAAGAGCATTGTACATCGATTATTCCTAGCAAGTTTCGTCTAAATCTGGCTAGCAGTTCATGAGAAGAAGATTTTTTAAGAATTTATGCTATGATTAGCGATGACCTCCATTTTTACAAATCTGAAAAGGCTTCACCCATGGACCATAAATTTTAAGTTTGGCTACCATGGGCCAAGCGGTTTATGTGAAGAAGAATTTTGAAATCTCTAATAAAAAGAACAACCTTTTGACATTTCGGCGGCCATCTTGGATGGCATAAACATCTGATTTCGACAAAAAATGCACCAGAGTGATCGCCTCGTTGATACCTTCAATTTGATATATGACATTACCATATTCGGTCAAAAATAAAATTTGACTCCACGTGCCACGCCCATTTTTGACCACGGATTCACCATTTTAACAACTTTGAAACAGCATTGTACATCGATCATTCCTACCAAGTTTTGTCGAAATCCGGTTGGCGGTTCTTGAGAAGAAGATTTTTGAAGAAATTGTGCTATTTTTTAGATGGCGGCCATCTTGGATTACGTAATGACGACATTTTAACAATTTTGTAATCCCCCTACCTAAGGACCATGATCATGAAGTTTGGTGACAATAGGCCCAAATGGTTACCGAGGAGAAGACGTTTGAAAATGTTCACGTACGACAGACGACGACGGACACATTGCGGTAACAATAGCTCACATGAGCTTCGCTCGGGTGAGCTAAAAATACATGTTCAACAAGGGAATCGTTATCACTAAGGGCTATTCTGGGAAAAATTCTCTGGGGGGGTGTCCGACAAAATTAATTCCGGTTGGTTGTGGGGTCGGAAGCTATATTGTTCTTGTTGGTAGGGGGGTATTCAATGTATTTGATTCTGTTAGTGGGGGGGGTGCACTCCTATAATTAATTCAATGCTGCGGGTGTTCGCGTCGATTAAAAAATTAGATTTTCGCGGCCTCACAGATTCTATTTCGTGTTATTCACAATGCATCATGCATTGTAAAACGCTCATGTCGATTGGCCAACAAAATGACACTTTCAAAGTAGCGTCCAGTGAAAACTGCCGATAGATAATTACGTCTGGAAGCTGCAGTGTTGTTCGTTCGCTTCCATTTCGCCACCGACGAATAAGACAAACACTTTCGGCGCGCCCGCATTTTCATGCGACAAATTGTTACATACGCAAGGACGTGTCTTCGGCAGAACACGGCAGCATCACATGTACCTACAGTACGCTCAGCGCGATTTTTGGCTTCGTCCACCCGACCCAGTGATCAGATGGAGAGTGGACATAAAAATTTGTCCCACCGTGTCGGGTGGAAATCCCACTCGTCCCGGTGGAGAGGCAAAATCTCCACCGTGGGAACATTTCTAAGACCGAATCTGCCACACACAGGCAGCGAGGAGAGCATTTATGGCCGAATTACTGGCAATTTGCCCCCCCCCCCCCTCCCCCGTGACCCACCATGTTAACACACGGCGCGTCACACTGCCGGCTTACAGGTCATACCAGGCCCGTAGCCAGGATGAGGCAGACGAGGCAGCTGCCTCGTCTCAGATTTTGCCGATATTTTTTTGTTTTTTATATATATATTTAATGCTGTATCCGGTGGTCTAATTAAGTGCCGGGAAATCGCGTCTATGACGATCTAGATGTCAAAATTGTCTTCGGGGAGCACCCCCAAACCCCCCGCATTAGCGGTGCACGTCCGCTTGTTCACAATATTTTTTTCGCACAGTCTAAGAAATCAAACACATGTGACAACAATTTCCCAAACCGACCTTAATAACTTTGTCAAGTATAGAGATATAGACCTCCATATTTCCATAGTAGTTGCCAATAACGAGTGCTTTCGTTACCGCATGTCGTTTATAGTGCCAGTTTAGGCATAAAAAAGTTATCAGGACCGAAACTTAAAGTGTTGCTATATTTGTTGAAAAAGTGATATTTCGCCATTTTCAAAGAACTCAAAAATGTTGAAAAATGTACAAATCACACAAGCCAATTAAAGTTCCTTTAAGAAAAACATCTCCCCTGTATATAGGTGCAAATTTCGTAGAAATCGGAGTAGGATTCAATGAGATATGGTAGAATGAAAATGAGCATAAAAACGCAAAAAAAAAGGACAGTGGGTTAGCCGATTCCGATATAGTCTCCCGGTTTTTCTCTATCTATTTCCCATTGGAACTGCCTAGCACCTCGCCATTTCGCCTAGTAGTAGCCCTAGTAACGAGGCAAGGTGTGTGCAAAGATCAGCGCTGTATCTCCAAGGGAACCCTGCTATAAGATAAGACGTTTTGAAAAAGCCCCCTTTTTGGTCCATAGAAATTTTACCAATTTTTACCACATTTACGGCATCCTTTTTTTTTGTTTTCTAACACGAAATTAGAGAAAGTAATTCGGACTTATTGCAGGGATTTCTTTCCCCTACACGTTGCGCTAAAGAACACAGCGCTAGCACCGTTATTGAGGCTGTGCCGAATTTTGAAAGACCCCCTTGTCAAGCGAAAAATTTGCAGCCCAATCGGAAGTTAAACTCGTCAGATATTGCGAGTGGAACACAAACCCTGTTAGCTTTTGAGAGACTATATCGGGGAAAAAACAGATTTTTACCAAACTTTACAAGGTCACCCAAGGTCACGTGGTCAACGTAGAAGGGAAATGAATACAGGGATATGAATAACTCATCAATGTTTATTAAACTCATCAATGTTTATTAAACGTGTCTATAGGTGACCCTTAACTATTACACAAAAAAGTTAACTTAAGGTTAACTCGGTCAGAGACGATTCTTATCTGTTGCCAAAACAACTTTTATTAAAACATCGGACAAATGTGAAAGAATACATTGGTATTTCTTTACAAAAACATTTTGACAAACTATGAGAATCGTCTTAGGAGACGATTCTCATGTGCTGCCAAATCTTGCTTTTATCAAGAAATCAAATGTGAAAATGCACAAGCTAATGCGTAATTATCAATTCATCGACGATGCGATGACGTGAGCAACTACATAGTGCGGTTTTGGAATGTTTGTTTCCGCGTAATTCTAAAGGTTATTCACACTTTGCACGTGAAACTGGATTACCGACTGACGATTGTAAACACCATCAGGTGTGCAGCTAGACCGAAAATGATATGTCGCAAATGTGCTAATTATTGGGATGGGTGGTGGGTACGGCGGTATATTTTTTTTTATCTCGCGTTTTTGCGATCTCGATCTCGCCTTCCGCTTTTGGAAATACGATTTGCCCATGTACATGTATGTGTAGACAGCATTTGTATGTGTAGACAGCATGCGTGTTGGACTTGCGTTCTACGTACGTACATGCATATAAAGCATGCTAGTTCGAAGTGCATTCCACGTTCGTACGTGCATGTAATGCATGCGCAAAACTCAATTTCAACTCTACACACACATAATGACATGAACAAATGTATTTCCAAAAGTGGAAGGCCACATCATGAAAAGGCCGCGGCGAAAACGCGAGATAGCCAGGCGAAAACGCGATAATTAATAAAATAGAATCTCACGTTTTCGCCTCGCGATTTGGTCTCGCTCTTCGCGATCTTGTGTATATATATGTCGACGATGCAGTGCAGTAACCACACGTATCAAAATATGTTGTTGTTGTTTTGCTCAATAAACGTGTATTGGCAGCACATTAGAATCGTCTCCTAAGACGATTATCATGTTTTGTCAAATTATGTTTTTATTGTCAAGAAATATAGATGTTTGTCCACATTTGTTATATTTTTTAATAAAAACATGTTTTTGCAGCACATGAGAATCGTTTCCTAAGACAATGTTTACGTGTCCTATATCTCGCATTTTCGAGCTTTGGGGACGAAAATGCGAAATTCTATCATATTCAATATCGCGTTTTGCAACCTTGTCGCGCTATCTCGTGTTTTTGCTTCGCGGTCTTTCATGCGTGTTGGAATTGCGTGCTACATGCATGAGCAAAACTAATCCGAATGTTCTGTCTGTAACGCAGTGATAGTCGCCCCAAGTTACAGACAGACAATTTGGGTTAGAGCAAAACTTATTTTCAAAAGCGGAAGGCGAGATCGCGAAAACGCGAGACGATTCTCAATATTTTAGAAAACGATTCTTATTTTTGTTATTGTTGATAAATGTGTTTCGAGTATGCTGCACCCGGGCCCGTCGTAACCTGTGTCGGCTGTCATATTATTTTGAGTGGCTGATGGGACGAGTTGGTCGAAGGGATGGGCGAAACGGAGGCCGGTCATTTAAATTAACGAATACTAACGGGACCGATACAATTTCTAATTACTTCTATTTAGGTAATAATGACACTTTCCATTTACTGATCTGTTGGCAATGGATGCTTATGACCGTATTTACATGTACAGTTACAGTAAATTTAGATTGGGACTACGATAGTTATCATATCTAAATAATGATCGTGTTGTCTGTAAACCGCGCATTTCTGGATGCGCCGGTGCATAACGACATGGTAAATAATTCAGTACAGGTGGTAGGGGGGTTTTACATAAATTAAGTTCTGTTGGTAGTGGGGAACAGCTACATATCAGTGCTGTTGGTTGTGGGGATGAGACATAATTAAATTCTGTGGGTGGGGGGGTCAATTAAAAAGTGCGGTCCGACCCCCCCCCCCAGAGAATTTTTCCTGGAATAGCCCTAAGCTAATCCCCTCGCTGGCAGCCTTGATAATAAAAAATAAATAAAACAAAAAACTTTTAACATGTTTGTCTTAATACAAACAAGGTGAACATAAGTCCCTGGACCTTGGGCGATCGGACATGGGTCGTATGCAAAACAAAGCACCATCCACACACACATTGTGGCCAAATATTATCAAAATCAGTGAAGCGGTTCACAAGTTATTATTGAAAAATGAAAGGTGTTACTAACGTATGCACATACGTGCGCACACACATGGATACATGGACTAATGCTATAATCCCCTCTTGCCTATCGGCGAGGGGATAATCATTTTGTTTATATCAACGTTACCTCCTGTGCCAACACTTCGAACGAGACGCCACCAATTCTGGATGCCGACCCAGTGAAACACATGTCCATGACGTCCTGGCTCAAACCCAGGGCCTCGAATATCTGGGCTCCCTGCAATCACACACAGATGATGGGTTGTTAGGTCCTCCGCATGACAAAAGGCATACGAGAACAGCGTAGGCCCAGATCGGCCTGCGCATCCGCGCAGTCTGATCTGGGCCTACGCTGTTCGCCATTCAGTCACTGAGGATCACTAGCTGCCATGTGACTGTGCAAGAGGGTTGAGATGTAGATTTTTGTTTTGTTTGTTTATTGGTGTTCTACAGCTACGGTCATGTAAGGCCGGGCGAACCGGTTCAATCCCTTTTTAACCTGGTGTCGGGTCCATACCACACCAGTCACTTGGCCCCTTCCCCTAAAATAAAATTACGAATAATCGTAATACTCACATAAGGGGTATAATTAGATTCAACTGTCACATACAAAATGCCAAAGACGTATGTGAGGACCCAACCAGGTCTCCAGATGGGATTCCGGTAAGGATGAACCCCGATTGTTAAATTACCTATCGCATACTCCCACTTGCCACCCACTTGAGATGTAGAATTGTTACAAACGTAATAAGGTACTTTTTCTCGCTGGGAGTCAATTTATCACCAATACTGTTACCAGGGGCTCCAAATAATAGTGCCTGACAAAAGGGTCTTACAACACATGCGACCAGACCTGTCCCAGATCAGACTGCATTCAAGGAGCTGCTATTGTTTGGTATTCAGTCAAAAAGAAGACAATTCCCAAGTAGTTGATAGTTGTGTTATTTAACTGGCACACTCTCATGAATATAGTGATCAATAATGTTATTGGATCAGTCGACTATATGAGAGTGTCTACAATTATATCGGTAGTAAGTCTCTGTGTGATTTCTCACAACAAAAAATAGGCAGACCGATATGACATCTTTATGTACCATCTACATATTAAATATGGTTTCAAATATAATTTCGCTATCAAGTATTTCCTGTAAAGTTCAGTAGTTATACAGACAATTTAGGACTGCCTGGGATGTTCTGTATATATTTTATGCATTTTTTTCAGTACCGGAAAGGTTGAGCAAGATAACATAGCCTTTTCAAGGAGGATTTTGTGACCTAAATAAATTGTGTTCTCATTATAACAGCGCACACCTTATAATGTGACAAATATTAATGCCGGTCATTTTGTACAGAATTTGTCCGACAGTATTTTTTCAGATGTTTTAAAAAATATTACCATGAACTACTACTGTATGCCAGTTATTTAGGAGTAAAAGAAAGAAACAGTGATCCTGTACTCGCTAGTTACCTTATAGCTGTGCAGTGTAGATATCCCCATCTTGGCCATCACCTTGGAGATGCCACGGGCACACGCCGCGCGGTAGTTGATGTAGATTTCCTCATCAGCTAGGGGAGGGTCCAGTAGATGCTGGTGTCGCAATCGATGGATCGTTTCAAACACCAAATATGGGCATACGGCATCAAGCCCGTATCCTAGCAATGTGCAGATGTGGTGCACCTCGCGTGGCTCGCCGGACTCGAGGATGAGAGCGACCTTGAGCCTCAATTTCTTGTTGATGAGGTGCTGGTGTACGGCTCCCACTGCCAACAACGAACTGCAGGGCAGAGAATACGTCTAGTGTCTTCTTCTGATATCAGGTATATAGGCTTAGCAAACACATTCCCATCGTTACCAAGCCGAGCCGAGACAATTATATAGCAAAAATAAAATGAATGGGTTTAACATCCAAGCAACAGCTAAGGTCATATAGGGACGGGACCACAGTTGAAAGTCTCATCCGACACACAAGTGGCATGAAAATACTATTTTTCATGGCCTCGAGTGGGTTTTGAACTTCGAACTCACAACCGTTACTGTTGGAAGTTCTGTATTCTACCCCCGAGCCACCGCCCATCCCGTCAATTATATAGCAAATATCAGGCTAGGCTTTTGAGCTCAAGTTTTGAGAACCGTGTAGGAATTTCCGCGCTAAAAAAGGAATTTCTACCATTTTCGAGCCGAGCGAAAACAACTATATACAGAATACAGAGCTAGTATCCTTAGATATCAAGTTTATCAGATGAGGCTAGGCTCAAAGAGGACTTCATGCCGAGTATGTTAGTATATCAAGAATATCAGGCATTTGTCCTTTGTTATCAAGTTTATCAGGCAAGGCTAGGAAACTTTTTGAGGCTCATCGAGGAATTACTACCCTTTCAAGCCGAGTCTTCAGGTTAGTATATACCGGTAGATAATACCAATCTACGCGCTTCCTAGCCTTGCCTAATAAACTTCATATCAAAATACACTAGCCTGGTATTCTAGAGAATACCAGGCTAGTGTATTTTGATATATCCCTGTCCGTCTCACCTGATTGGTGCCATTTGATTGCCGGCGGTCCTGTCTGACAACACGAGTAACTGGTAGCCATAATCCGCGGCTTCCTCTGCCTCCTGGCATATACGATGGAGGGCCGTCAACAAACCGGCCACGCCGTCAGCCGCCGGGAACACTGTCTTTATCACCTTCGCCTGAAAATCATGCAGGGTGTAGGGGATATACTGTTTATTTAACCAGGTGAAATACATAGAGGATATTCCATCGTACATTTTGAATGGTGGGAAATAATACACGAGTGTGCGTCGGCTTCCGCGTAAGTTGCTTGCACGGACGCCGACGGACACGAGTGTATTATTTCCGCTATTCCAACATGTACGATGGAATATCCTATTTATTACACTTCCACGGCGGATACATATGCACATTTAGTCTATTTTTGAGATTATAATCAATGAATTGTGATGTGCGCATGAATAGTTATACAATGACGTGTTTTCCCGTGTTTTGACGTTACGTTGTGTGACGTCATGTAAACTTTTTGAAATCCAAATTACGCAGCTGTTTCTATAAACCAGATATATTTGAATGCATGTTTGGAATGTGTTCAATCACATTGACATTCTAGATTAGTCGAGACCCTTTCCAAATTTTCAAATAACTTTATTTTGACTGTACTAAAAATTAAACATTTTGCATGGTAGCTTGTGGTTTCCAAGAAAACAGGCGCGCAATTACGGGTGTTCTCTTCACGGTGTATTATTTGTAAGGAGTTGATTACGGGATTTCTCTCACAGTGAAACCCGTGCAAATAATTTGCAAGAGTGTAATAATAATCTCTCATCTTCGCCGGTAGCACGCCGCGCTAGCGTAAAATGTTACACGTCACAAAATGCACTTGCTTCCTAATGAGATGCCAATCAGCTCTATTTAGAGCTATCGTATGAACACATTTTTCATGATCTAGTAACAGGCGCAAATATCTTGCGCCGGTTACGATACAAAATGTGTTTATGCAGTATCTTCTGAGTGTAGCTGAATGGGAATTTGTCAGGAATCCGGCTCCTAATTCGACATGAAACACTTTATGCCAGTGCAAAGTGCAGCACCAGTGCATGCAGACAGAGAATATTCACCAGCCTTTGTTGCATACAGAATATATTTCACGAGAAAGTCAGGCCACGTATTAAAATAATGCAAGTGGATATACTGTTTATTTAACAAGATGAGATTATTATCACGAGTGATTGGTTCCTTCCTATAAACAAAACAGAGAGCATAGCAAAACAAGTTTCTTTAGCGGTAGGACCAAATTACGAGTGCATTATTTCATGTTAATCAGCTCAGCTGGTTTATATAAACTGCTTGTTGAGATGTAAGAATATAAAACAAACCAATACAAAAACAATCTCATCCCGGAAGGAATATAAATAGACCATATTTTGGGCAACTTAAAATCATTGGGACACGACACATGTATCAGACAAAGTATATTAAAGTCATCGGAACATGCAATGGTGTACGCTTAATGGTAAAAAATTATCAAAATCTGACAAGTGGATAAAATATGGATGGACAAAACAAAAGACCTAATGCTCCTTCTACCACTGACCCCTTAAAATATGAACATATTGCAGAGCTCCAGTTAAGGTGCGTAATTTGGAGGTAAATTTCTTATTTCTCCATCAAAAATGGCAAGTTGGGAGTGCTTTAGAATCGTCTCAATGAGACGATTCTAAAGGACTCCCAACTTGCCATTTTTGATGAAGAAGTAAATTTCACCCCAAGTTGGTCAAATTACGCACCTTAACTGGAGCTCTGTATTGGTAAATTAATATTAATGAAAGTGTAAAAGCTATCTATTGTAGTTCGTGACATACTGCCCAGCCAGAGTAGGTGGCGTATTTGAGGACTTCGACATCCAATAATAATGAAAGTGTAAAAATATCAATTTTAGTTTGCGACAACGTACCGCCCAGCCAGAGTAGGTGGTGTATTTGAGGACTTTGATGTCCAATATTAACTCTTTGCATACTAGCGGTGAAAATAACAACCAACAAATCAAGGAGTATTTTTCTAATTTCTCTCTGTAAATATGTCTTGGACTTTCATTAGAATTGAGTCCTCTGGACATATTCATGATGTTTACAGGGAGAAAAAAAAAGAAAATATTATGAATTGTTGTCTGCTATTTTTTTTAACCATTTATAGCCCACAAGTTTCCCAGCATGCAAAGAGTTAATGAAAGTGTAGAAGATATCTATTTTAGTTTGCGACAACGTACCGCCCAGCCAGAGTAGGTGGTGTATTTGAGGACTTCGATGTCTTGCAGGGAGAGGATCGGCTGCTCCAACCAGAGACGTTTACACTGGTCCGCACTCGGCTCCAGGATGTTGGCCTCAGGTCCTACAGGGCATGCCTAAAATATATGGAACATTGCCAAAAATATAGGTGCAGAATTAGCGTGTACTGGGGACTGTTGTTTGTTCAACAATACCATTCTGTGACATGGGTTTGTGCTTCGCAATCATGGACAGACAGTAATTACAGTAATGGCCATCCAAATTAAACACTGCTATCTCATTTGCACACGTTTCTGGCTTAGAGAGGTGTTATTGTACTTGATGATATATTTCCTTTTCTCATCTCAGTCTTGCCAATGTCAATATAAAACATCCATATTTACAGTAAATGATACACTACAATTGCACAGCTGACAGAAGAAAACAATTATTTTTGAAGAACAACATTTGAAACAATATAAACGAGACATTATGTCTCTAAAACACGGATATGCCCCCTGGGCATACTTGCTATCGCACTGCGAGCATAAATACATGTACATGCAAATGGCAAGGAAAGACAATACGTACCAAGGACATGACAATTTTCTCGCGGAACGGGTCAATGGGTGGGTTGGTGACCTGCGCGAAGTGTTGTTTGAAGTAGTCGAACACGAGCGGGTTGTACTGGGACAGGCAGGCGAGAGGAGCATCGTTGCCCATCGATCCCAGGGCTTCCTTCCTACAGGACAAACATGGCCGGGTCACAGCAGAGATAGGGGTGCGTTACCAGCCAATTGAAGGGGCCAGTCGGATAAGGGGGCTAACTCCATCATGGAGTTAGCCCCCTTATTCCACTGACCCCTTCAATTACAATTAATAAAATGTCAAATTGTGTATGAATATAAATGTTTGCCGTTAACCCTTTAAATGTACGTGAATTTGCTTTACTGGTCATGATATATGGCACACCAAATACAGTGTGTATGTGCTTCAGTCACAGCACCCATATTTTACAACCTTATAACGTTCACAGAGAATCACACACTGGTTTGTGCAGGATTCATGTGCTGGAGAATTTCGCCTACAATAACTGTACTGTACAAAATGATACATATACATATAACATGTCACTTTGCTTTTTGTTCCGCTGCAAATAGTGACCACATCATATGGTCACCACGTGCAGCGGAACAAAAAGCAAACAGTACTACATTTGCTGCATCATGTTTCAGTCAGTAAAATCAGGTTTGCCTTTTGAAAGTTATTGAAGAAAAATCAAATGACACTTTTCTGGTACCACGTGGTCCCCACCCTGGTTTTGTAGCCCTTCTTTTCTCAACAAAATCATGTGGAAGAGAAAAGCAATGAAGAGAAAATATGACATACACTGTACAAGCCTCAGTCATTGATTCATATGTAAAGGGTCATGAAATATATATAGTGTTGGATAAAGCTACACTTATGGGGTGAAAATACATGTGAGTATGATTCTGGTATACCTAATGTGTATACACGAGTGTGGGAGACTGAGAGGCTACATGTGTGTAGTATTATAGGCATAAACAACACAAAATTGTTCAACTTTTAAATGTTTGCATCACCAATAAATTCTCCAAAAGAAAATGTTGTTTATTCCATATATTTGACGATGAGTGTCAAAATCAGGGGGCCATTTCACTAAACTTCTTACGACTAAAATGTTCGTAAGTGCAAAATTATGATAGTCTGTAAATGTCACATTAACAATGTTTTCTTGTAAACAATTATTGGATTTACATTTATTAAGCATAGGCTGCATATGCAGCCTTTTTGCTAAATAAATGAAAATCCATCAATTGAAATTTCCAGACGATGCTAAATTTGCACTTACGAACATTTTAGTCGTACGAAGTTTAGTGAAACGGGCCCCAGTTACATAACATCGAAATAACAATACGGTAGACAGCAAAATGGAGAGCGCAAGTAATTTCTTCACAAAATTGTTGTTTTTTTTCTTACAAATTTTGAATTGATACAATATTACAACTTCTGTAGAGTTTGTTCATGTATGAACTTTTGACATGTGCCCGGATCTGCAGTGTTTGTTATTCATTATAAGATTTTAAAACAATACCACATTTTTTCTTAACGGAATAGTCCATAATTTACATGGAACATACCATGTAAGGCGTCAATACAGGGTGCATCCAGGTTACATGGTATACTGGCTTGGCTAAATACAGTAAATAACCGCGCTCATACAATTTCACAAATTATAAGTTACGACACTGTTAAAGATAAATAATGCAAGCATTGAAGCAAAAAAAATTAAATCCCAGACTATCAAATTACGGGCGCATATGAAATTAATGGAGTATATTTGGCGTATTGTTGCAAATGGTTCATAGCAAAATCAAAATACTTTGAAATATTTGCCATCAAATTTTATGTAGATAAATAGGAATCGACATGCACTAATTACTACTACGTTCTATTAGCAAATTCTCAATAGATATATTTATGACATGGATCAATTTCTTGACAAATATCCCAGATTTCATTACAAACAAATAAAATCCTAGCAAACAATAAAAGATGTGACGTATAATGAAAATGTCTCATAATCTTGCTATTAAATTAACATGGAAACATGACGACAATTAATGGCTGATCGCTACATCATACACCCTTCCTCTTTTTTACCCTGGGTTAGCAACAAAAGAAAACAAACACAGTGCCCTTACCTCTGTGATGGACAAGGGTAACACACTCTATACGTGACTCTATAGACCAGTCATTTATCCAACTTGGAAAATCACGAGTAACTTCCCTTAGAACTACTTTCGGGGCATCATTTGCACAAAAATTGGCGGAGTTTCATGGTTTGACTTCACATTACTAAAATAAACTATTCAATGCGACATCAAACAGACAAACTCCGCCAATTCCAACGTCGAGTTGACGTTACATTGCTTAGTTCATTTTAGCAATATGACGTCATTGGTTAGTTTAAACTAAGCAACGCTAAGCAAAGTGGTGTCAAAGTGAGAAATTCTGTCAATTGCAAAGCAGATAATGCCCTGAAGTAGTTCCAAGCAACGTTGCACGTATTTACAAGACTTGGGCCTGTTTCACTAAACTTGGTACGACTAAAATGTTCGCAAGTGCAAATTTAGGATTGTCTGGAAATTTCAATTGATGGATTTACATTTATTGAGCATAGGCTGCATATGCAGCCTATGCTCAATAAATGTAAATCCAATAATTGTTTACAAGAAAATATTATTAATGTGAAAGTTACAGACAAAGTTTAGTGAAACGAGCCCTTGGTCTATTACGACAATTGAGCTGATGGGACACTGGCCAGGGACTGCACGTGCGTGGGAGACTCGAAGGACATGTATACAAGAGGGTGGCTAGTCTGCTCACCTGAGCTCCGTGCACAATGTCTATACGTCATTGTACATGTGCCTCGCTGCAGGGAACTGTGCCACAGGGGACCTTCAGTCTGGATCCCCTATATAAACATGACACTATGCCAACGACACAAGGCTCGGTCATACATACGGTATGGTGGCTTCTAGTTAACAAACATGTATTCTTGTATCAAATATTGTAAAGTGGCTAACATGTTCTTATACACCATGTATATTTGGAGGTTAGTTGTACACATATCCAGCTGTTTGTACATGTCATTTGTTGGTGTTGATTATCGTAATACATATACAGTCATTACTTACCCACAGAGTAAACAGAACAACAGTGTATTGTCTGGTGAATATTTTTAATTAGTATACCTCATCGTAAATTCGACGCTTTGCATTGGTCAATTCCCTACCACGTGGTATAAAGCAATTGGCCATGTGTACCCTGAGGGCAATAATGCCATGACATAATATAATTATGGACCGTTTCGCCCGAAGATACCCGAAGTTTGGTCACGGAAACTACCGAACATTAATTGCAGTACCTTGTAGCTTATCGCGCATCGAAACCGAAAGTACCGAATGAGATGAAAGCAGACGCTGACTGGTACCCCCGTTTTATTACCCCTATAACAGTAAAGCATTGTAAACCGGGCACCAGCTGCGCAGATGTAAACAAAGATGGCGGAAGCCAGTGGAAGCAAACGTTTTGCAGATGTTTCTGTCGAAGAAATAGAGGATATTGTTGCAATGTGAAATGTTAGTTATATTCAGTATAATAAAGTAAATCGTGCCCTTGGTTGAGGGAGATATTGTGGATTATCTCCCCTGGAGAACATTATCTCCCTCGCGTGCGCCTCGGGAGATAATGTTCCCTCGGGGAGATAATCACCAATATCCCCCTCAACCAAGGTCACCATTTATATAATGGTGAAGGTGAGGTTGATGATCTATAAAATGTATTTATGAGGGATGAAATAATGATGGATTGAATGAATTTAATTCAATATAGGCATAGGCCTACCAGAGCTCCAGATAAGGTCCATATTGGCGTATTTTATGCACTTATTTCAGCAGAATACACATTGAATATCAATGCATATTTTCACATTGCTGTGAGTATTTTGCACTCTAACAGTGCAAAATACTCACAGCAATGTGAAAATATGCATTGATATTCAAATTGAGTAGTGACAATACAGTAATAACTTTACTTAGTTGAACTGCAAAAAGTAAACAGTGTTTGCTTTTTGCAGCTCAAATAAGTGAATTTTTTTATTTGTTTTATTTTTTTATCATTTGTTCCCTATTTAATAGGGAAGAAAATCAATAATACATTTGTAAAAGTAACATATGCATTGAATTTGAAATCTGGGGGTATAATACTCTTTAGATACAAACTTATCTGGAGATCTGGGCCTACTAATGACATCTAGCACAGTTGGGTGCACATACAATGTGCGTCATCGCAAATCTAGTGCTCATTGGATCAACATCCAGAGTTTTGGGCATTATACAAATTATTCCACGGTCATGTATAATAATTCTGTCAAAGAACAGTGTAGATTTGTGAGTAGGTTGATCACTGTCTATGTGGTAAACGCCAATAAACAGGTGTATTTTTCAGGTAATTTTAATGCTTGCAACTTAGCAACTGAAACGAGAAACCCCAGACGTAGGTTATACACCAGAACAACTCCATCTACAGGGATTACATGGCTGAATATTGATGTACATGGTTATTGCCGTACATGGACAATAGGTAAAATATGTAGTGTGTGGAAGTAAGTTGTAATTGTGAATGCAGCTTGTTAATGATATCAGAAATGGAGGTACAATTTAGCCAAGTTATGACAAAGCCAAGTGTGTATTGCAATTGCAGCTAATGTAGACACGTAATTTACTGGTGTATGCAGGTTATCTCTTAACCCTTAGACCGCTACTCACAACAATTGTCGTCTGTCGTAATTGCCTTATTTCTCAATAAAAACATGGTTTGACAGCACTTCAGAATCATTTCCAATGAAAATGATTCTGAAATGCTGTCAAAGCATGTTGTAAATCATTCTAAAGTGCTGTTAAAGCAGGTGTTTGATGATAAAAATGGAAAATAAGCAGCCGACGACAAAATAAATAAGATAGCGGTCTAAGGGTTAATATAATAGAGAAACTTTAGTCTCATTTAGGTTGCAAACATGTGACCATGGCTAATGAATGTCTACACTGGCTGTAAAAGACTATCAGAGACTGCTTTGTCAGAACATGGCTCAAATACATAAAAGCATGATGAAAAGTTGCATACTAACATTAGGTTTTGTTTCTTTGTTGGGATTTAACGGCCTATCAACAGCTAAGGTCATTTAAGGCCGGGTCACTGGGTTTAGTACTAAATCCCATATATTACCTGTACAAGTACATGTACATGTTCAAGTACATCTACAAATGGGGGGGAAATCCCAAAATCAGAACTGAATATTTGCAATCAAAAAAACTATATATTTAGCACTGAAATCAGAATAATCCCAATCTGATGCCAGGTCCTCGCCACACCAGAATCAATTGGCCCCTCCCAAATGCAGTAGGATCAGCAATAATCTTACTACTTTTATAATGGGCAATAACCCAATTCAACTCTCAGGTAACAAAAGAGCTAAAGATAAAAACGTACCCAAGGGACAAATCAGGCAAATAATGATTCCTGTAAGGAGGAACCCCTTCCGTTAATTTACACCATCGCTTTCACCCGACCAATCACCCACACCGACATTAGGTAGCATGTGCAAATATGCTTAGATTGTACATGTTGAGCTTGCAAAAATCTGTGTGCTACAAAATAAAATCCCAAACATATACAAATTGGTAACTGTCTTGGTAGCACGTGTCTTTGCACACGGTGGCCAGCATTCATGATCATACCATTCAGCCAAAATGTATTGTGTCTCCAGCAAGCAAACAAATTGAAGTGGTGAGTGGAAAAAGAGGGTTAGACCCATCTGGTTAACTAGAGTTAGCCCCTTCTTCCACTGACCCATTCAATTAGATCCTGTACTGAATGAGAATGTTCTGATCAATAAAAATCTACAATGAAAACTTATTCAATTAGAACGTGTAACAAATGTGAATGTATTGAATTATAAAAATCTGTACTCGCCACAAGTGTTGAAAACTCATTTTTGTATTCAGCCACACTCCTAGAACATGTCAACTAGCCATCACAGCTATCAGCTATTCATGGAGTTAAGCCCCTTCTACCACTAACCACTTCAATTAGACACGCACACCTATTGGCCAGCACAACCCACCTGAATGTAGCTTACTTGTGCATGGAACAATCAATGTTAGATATTTAGGGGTGAAAGGGTCAACCCTTACAATGCTGAATTAAAATTTGTCGTCTGCTGTTTAATTCTCAATTCCCATTTTCCTCAACAAAAACATGGTTTGACAGCACTTTAGAATCATTTCCGAAGGAAATGATTCTAAAGAGCTGTCAAATCATGTTTTCATTCAGAATAAAGTCAAAACAAGAAACAATAGCAGACGACAATTTACGGTTCCCGTATTCTAAGGGATAAGCTTCCTAGATCGACACTTGTACGTGACCACCAGCCTACTGGCCGTCACAGCCACTCGACCATATCTTACTTGTCACGGATCATGGGAAGCACCAGCATGTTGAGGGCCTCGACTGTCCAGCCAAACATGGGCAGGCGCCGGTCCTCCTCCAGGCAGCCCCGCGGGGCATGGTCAAGCCGGTCTATACTCGACTTGCGCATCAGGCGTCGGTCATGGTTCTGTCGCAGCTCCATCATCGAGATCGTCTGGAATAGAGCAGGGCCACTTTTGCTAAATGTTGTACGACTAAGATTTTTGGGAAATTTGTGGACAATGTGTTCGGACTTAATGACATCTACATGTAGGAGGAAAATGGTAGCATTAAGAAATTAAACTAAAATATGACAAGGCAAATTATAGAAATCTTCTTATGAAGATTTGTGTTGTACAAAGTTTAGTGAAACGGGTCAGTCTTATAGACAGGGTACCAACCTTGGAAAATCTTTGGAGTAATTTCCATTAAGACAATATTTGGGGCACCATCTGTGTTACAATTGCCGGAGTTTCTGTTGATTTCAAGTAACATTGCTTATTTTAGACACAATGACAGTATATCAATGGTTATCATGATCAACACTATAAATCACAATCCCCAAAGACTGTTTTTCTTAACAGTTATGTCTCGTATTCAACCCTTTCAACACTAGAAACCTCTTTGCTAACATTTGCAAACAGTGTAGATACTGATGAGCCAGCTCGTAACGAGCCGTCTCATCAGGATCTGCACCATTTACAGACATAGTCTTATTTATAAAAACAATGCCTCTTTCTGATAAATGGTATAGTTTGAAAAATATTCATTCCAGTTACTTAGGGGTGAAAGGGTTAATGGTTATGCAAGTCATACCTCCTCGGCGAGCCAGGTGCCGACGGGCCGGAGGTTGGCAAGGTGAGTCTTGATGTCCTCGTCCCGCAGGAACACCTTGTCCACGGTGTCCACCAGCAACATGCGGCCGGGCTTCAGGCGGCCCTATAATATCACATTGAACTATATGGACACAATAGTTTGTTTGGAAAAAATCTATTTTCTTTATTTCTCCATAAAAGTATACGTTGTTACCACCGTCTCGTCGATATGTATATAAATAGAGAAAATAGCGAAACAGAATTCTCCAAATTTTCATACTGATGTACACATACTAATGGAGGTTGGATATACATGCCATGGATGGCAAACACAATAATAACCATTCTTAAGTTGTCTGATGAGAAACCACAAATTTGTCTGAAGTTTTAACATTGTATGAAGAACAATAAATGATGGATCCATTGACCTCTTCTTATATATATCATCTAAAGAATGCCATCTAATTGACAGAAATGATGTATCAATAAAATTACAAGCAGTCATTAACATGTTAACACATGTAAATGTTTATAATAAAATGGGTTCAAGTTCCTGGCAAAAGCAAACTTCATATCAACACTTAGATTGAAGTATCATTTGGAAGACCAGTGTTGTGGAAATCAGTATTTTACCCAAGAGCTGGGATTGAAGCCATGACCTCCAGCATAGATAATAAGCTAATAAGCTATCAATCACCCCATCCACTGTCTTGAATGGAAGGACATTCTCACAAACATTACTTGCTTATTTTATTTTTCCGCAAAACACCATAAATTCTATGTAAATTAAAAAACAAAGCTCACAATTCACTATATAAACTCTCGTGCACTTGCACATACATAACAGGCAAATTGAACTGCTAATTCGCATTGCACAGTGATAAAATAGTCCGTCCAGATAAAACGTAACTTTCCACCGACCTTCTGTACGACGTCACAGTTCTTCACATTGGTAACGCCAACTTCACTGGACATGTACATGTGGTTGTCCTTGGTCACATAGAACCGAGATGGCCTCAGGCCGTTACGATCCAAGATAGCACCGATGTAGCGCCCATCGGTGAATGTCAGTAGAGCTGTAAATGCAGTGTATGCAGTGTAACCTCTGTAAATGTAATTTGTCATCATGCCAAATATTAGGTAATCTCATTTTATTAACTGATTCAATATTGTTGTATGTCTGTTCAACAACAAGGTCGAATACAGAGGGGAATAGACCAGTGTAAGAGTGGGGGTGGGGGTCTGGTACCACATATTATTATCATCACACCTGGGAGCCGTTTTACTAAACTTTGTACGACTAAAAGTGCAAAATTATGATAGTCTGTAAATTTCACATTAATAATGTTTTATTGGATTTACATTAATAAATTGAAATTTCCAGACAATCCTAAATTTGCATTTTTAGTCATACGAAGTTTAGTGAAACGGGCCCCAGATCAATTATCCCTAGTAAGTGTTTTTCTTCCTATTTCTGTTTAAGGGGAAATGGAATTTGGACCAATTTTCTGACTACAATACACATGTGTGTATGACAGACTCATGCCAACAAACCTGGTCCATCCCAAGGTTCCATCGCGAAAGCGCTCCACCTATAGAACGCCTTCTTCTCTATAGGCATGAACTTATCGTTCTGCCAGGCCTCGGGCACCATGGTCATGATGGCCTCGGGGAGTTCGCGACCTCCAGCCATGCACAGGAACTCGAGCACGTTGTCCACGCAGCCCGAGTCTGACATTCCAGACTCGACCACAGGGTACAGGAGCTGGAGCTTGTCTCCGTAGATGTCGCTCTTCATCACACCCTCCCGCGCCTTCATCAGGTTCATGTTACCACGCAGCGTGTTGATCTCCCCGTTGTGGGCCAGGTACCTGTATAGGGAATATGTTAATCAGGAGAGGCTAGGAAACGGTAGGAATTCCGAGGTTGGGCGAGGAATTTCTACCATTTACAAGCCAAGCATTGAGCTTAGTACATAGAGAATACCAGGATTAATAAATGGATTAATATATTTTAATATCAAATTTATCAGACGAGGCTAGGAAATGGTAGGAATAACATATTGTTGTATCAGGCATTGACCTGATACAAACATCCGGGTTACAACGAAGTGAAAACTGATGTTCCATTGTTCGGATGACGTCATGTGACATTACCAAATGACATCGGTGTAATGACGCAACGTAAACAAGTCCACGTTCTGTCTATAGATAACTACGTCATCTGTGGTCATTTTTTAGCATAAAACGTTACCTGATAAATAGAATACCAGGCTAATGTCTTTTGATATCAAGTTCATCAGGCTCGGCTCGGAAATGGTAGGAATTTCTCGGCAAGCCTCGGAATTCCTGCGCGTTTCTTAGCCTTGCCTGATAACATTTATATCAAAATACACTAACCAGGTATTCTCTATATATACAGAATACCAGGCTAGTGTCATTTGATATAATGTTTATCAGGCAATGCTAGGAAATGAGTATGACTTCCGAGGTGGGCTTAAGAATACCAACCGTTTACGAGCCGAGCCAATTATTGTATCTTTTGATATCAAGATGTTCAAGAGCTCTGGGAGACCTGTAGCAAAATTGCAAAGTATACTTATCTAGCAAAGTATACTTTGAGGGAGTAATCATTTATTTTTCCCAAAATGCATTATTTCATATAGAACTAACCACTGCATATATTTAATGATTAAAAGTATGCAAAATTGTTATACTGAATTTATTACATTATCACAGCCATTTAATTCAGTATAATAAAAATTAATAAATTTCTCTTAAAATTGTAAATTTCTCCCTCAAAGTATACTTTGCTACATAAGTATACTTTGCAATGTTGATGAAATAGGCTACAGTAAGTGACCCCCCTGGTTGACCCCTAGGTAACCGACCTTTGCGGGTGAGCCCGCTCCCAGCTGGGGAAGGTATTGGTGGAGAAGCGACTGTGGATCAGGGCGATGTGGGTCTCGAAGTCGGGGTTGCACAGGTCGCGGAAGTAGCCCCATAGCTGCTGGGTGTTCAGCTGGCCCTGCAATAGAATAGTGTTTGTGGTAATTGGGGTCGCAGGCTGGTACAAAATACATTGACATTTAATACCACAGAATGACCACAGGTGGAAGACTCGGACATGTGACACAAAAATAAGCCCATTAAAAAAATCCCTTTGTTTTAATCAGGTCCGAGTCTTCCAGCTGTGTGAATGACCGCCTCTCTAGAATCGCTGCAATATTTTATATCCCAAACTGATAATTTCCTCTATATTTCATCTCCCTACATCATCCACCTCTCTACAACAGCCTGTTTTGTGTCTTCTTATGGGCGGCTGTTTTATACGGAGTCCCGAAAGGGACATGGATTTTTTTTGATTAATTCGTAATTCATGGGAATGAATTGTTATATCATGGGAACGAATTGTTAATTTGTGGGAACAAATTGTTAATTCGTGGGAATGAATTAATAAAAAAAGAGAGTTCTGCGTCCCCTGCGGGGCTCCATTAGTTTTACGAATTTAAAGGCAGAATTGCAAAACGTCCAAAATGGGAGATAATCCATGATCATGATCCGAGTGTTTAATGAGATACAATGTATGGGATGGCAAAGATAGGATGGACGCGATGGACGGACAAAAGTGACATTAAATTCCACCTCCACTATCATGGAGTGCACAAAAACAACGACAAGAATTCATCCAGCGTTGGTTATCACCAGTGGAGAGGTTGGTCAATCAAACATTGATAGCTTCATCATAATCAAGAATATGCTGCCTCATTAACTGAATAGCAGTCAATGTGGCCCCTGATTTGATTTCTTGATGGACGGGCACAAATGTTATATTAGTAAACTCTCTTTTGTCATGCTCATGCTAGGTAATTGTGTGTCGTGGGTGGATAACACTACTTATATTGTATTAGATTACAAAGATATGTATTCTGATAATTATTGTAGAATTATTTTGTTTTCCACAATAATACGGGCCGATCCAGGACATAATATCGCATGGGAGATATGCAATCAACTGATTTATAAATATTTACATATTTTATTGAATTCAAAATTTAACCCTTACACCGCTATCTTATTTTTTGTCGTCTGCTGTTTATTTTCTATTTTCCATTTTTATCATCAAAAACATGCTTTGACAGCCCTTTAGAATAATTCACAACATGCTTTGACAGCACTTCAGAATCATTTCCATTGTAAATGATTCTGAAGTGCTGTCAACACATGTTTTTATTGAGAAATAAGGCAAGATATAACAGCAACAGCAAACGACAATTTTGTGTGTAGCGGCCTATGGGTTAATTAGATTACAAAGGTATGTATTTTGATATAGTAGAATTATAATAATTCTGGGGGCCGTTTCACTAAACTTCTTACGACTAAAATATTCGTAAGCGCAAATTTAGAATCGTCTGCAAATTTAAATTGATGGATTTACATTTATTGAGCATAGGCTGCATATGCAGCCTATGCTCAATAAATGTAAATCCAACAATTGTTTACAAGCAAACATTGTTAGTGTGAAATTTACAGACTATCATAATTTTGCACTTACGAACATTTTAGTCATAGGAAGTTTAGTGAAACGGCCCCCAGGACATGATGTGCCATATTGCATGGGAGATATGCAGTAAATTGATTTATACATATTTACATATGGTATTGAAGTCCAAATTTAATACCTATTCCCTGAAATCATCGCTAAATTTTCATATTTATGAAAATTAGTCAAATTTTCAACATCAGTTATCGATTAAAAAAAACTGTCCTAAAAAGCTGGAATTCTCATGAACAAAAGTATATTATAAGTATCCGTGGTATATGTATCGTTATAATTAATGCCACTAGGTTATTGTATACAGTATCAACCTCATTATTAAACCTCTTTGTAGTAGACTGGTGTAGATGGCACTTGTATAGAAATATGTGGCATGTAAGAAAACAAACTTAGTTGCTGTGACTGGAGTAATGGGGCTTATGGAATCTGTGACCAGTGTATCTCCTGATCAAATAGCACACACATGTAACCTGATAACAAGCTGTATTGCTTCTTAGAAGCATGACAGGCGCTTCATTGATGGAATGGTAAACAGTGCAGATCCTGATCAGACTGTGCGGACGCACAGGCTGATCTGGATCTACACTGGTCACAATACCCATAGGCCCCATTTCTCCATTCACAGCCACATATGATATTTCAGCCAATATAGATCATGATAATCCTGCTTATAAACATATTTATGGGGGGATTAACCAATTTACCCCATAAACAAACTGGAATGTACATTCTCATCTTAAGTTTCAGACTATTCTATTTATCAGAAAGGGGTATTTTTCATAGAAATAAGAAATATATGCAAATGGTGCAGATGATGAGACTCATCTGGATCTACTGTTTGCAAACATCATGATAGAGGCCTAGAGTTGAAAGTTATTGGGTGAATAAAATATACTATGGATGAACTAATGAATAATTGCGATTAATGTAGGAACTGATCAGACTGCACGTATGCACAGGCTGATCTGGGACTGCACTGGTTGCGAATATTGCTAACACACGTTTTCAGCGGGCACACCAAACAAAGGTTGTTTGTATTCTACAGCAATCACAATATGTCACAATAGGTATCAGATGGCACACTTCGATAATAATGATAATAACACATGGCGCACCTCACTGATCTACTGACATTATTTCACATATTCATAAAACACTCTGCATGATCTGGAAAAACCAGGTTCACTATATTTAGCAAGTGTAGAGAGCATAGGCAGGTTACCAGCTCACAAATGTAAATTGGGCTCTAGCTGGCAAAATGTCCCTTAAACCATAGATGTTTGTTAGGGTTTAAAGGCCTATCAACAGCTAAGGTCATTTAAGGTCGGGTCAACGAGTTTAGTACTAACTAAATCCCATATATTACCTGTACAAATGGTGGGGGAGGGGGGGGGGATCCCAAAATCAGAACTGAATATTTACCATAAAAATATATATATATATATTCAGCCCTGAAATCAGAATATTCCTGACCTGATGCCAGGTCCTCGCCACACCAGAATCACTTAGCCCCCTCCCAAAAGCAGTAGGATCAGTACTAATCTTACAACTTTTATAATGGGCAATAACCCAATTCAACTTCCAGGTAACAAAAGTGCCAAAGATAAAAACGTACATGAGGACCAAACCAGGAAAAATCATGATTCCTATAAGAAGGAACCCCTACCATTATTTACGCCGTCACGTTCACCCGACCAACCACCCACCCCTTAACCCTTTGAATGCGGGAAACGAAAACTGTTGTCTACTGTTTTTTTTTTATATTTTACCTTCTTTCTCAATAAAAACATGGTTTGACAGCACTTTACAATCATTTCCTTTTGAAATGATTCTAAAGGGCTGTCAAACCATGTTTTTGATGAGAAAAAATGGAAAATAAAAAATAAGGAGCGGACAAAAATATTAAATGCAGCATTGTACGGGTTAAAACATATGTGAATGGCGTATCTCTCTATCAGCAAACATATTCACAGTCTAATCAGGAGTAACAATGTTTTCATCTAGTCAATGCATTATCGTTATCTACTGCTCAAAGCAAATATGTTTTATACCAATACAGTGGACCCTCCGTGAATACTGGATGAATCCGCATCTAAAACCTCAGGTGCGCAACTTCACACGATGACAAGTATTCCTGTAAAGTTTTACGACTCTAACTGAAATACTTTTGGAGATATGCGCGACACAAGTTGAAAATCCCCACTTTTCACCAACTCAAGGGTCATAACTCTGTGAATACTGGATGAATCCGCATCTAAAACCCCAGGTGCGCAACTTCACACGATGACCAGTATTCCTGTAAAGTTTCACGACTCTAATTGAAATACATTTGGAGATACGCGCGACACAAGTTGAAAATCCCCACTTTTCACTAAGTCAAGGGCCATAACTCTGTGAATACTGGATGAATCCGCATCTAAAACCCCAGGTGCGCAACTTCACACGATGACAAGTATTCCTGTAAAGTTTTGCGACTCTAACTGAAATACTTTTGGAGATACGCGCGACACAAGTTGAAAATCCCCACTTTTCACCAAGTCAAGGGCCATAACTCTGTGAATACTGGATGAATCCGCATCTAAAACCCCAGGTGCGCAACTTCACACGATGACCAGTATTCCTGTAAAGTTTCACGACTCTAATTGAAATACATTTGGAGATACGCGCGACACAAGTTGAAAATCCCCACTTTTCACTAAGTCAAGGGCCATAACTCTGTGAATACTGGATGAATCCGCATCTAAAACCCCAGGTGCGCAACTTCACATGATGACCAGTATTTCTGTAAAGTCTCACGACTCTAACTGAAATACTTTTGGAGATACGCGCGACACAAGTTGAAAATCCCCACTTTTCGCTAAGTCAAGGGCCATAACTCCGTAAATACAGGATGAATCCGCATCTAAAACCCCAGGTGCGCAGCTTCACACGATGACCAGTATTCCTGTAAAGTTTCACGACTCAAACTGAAATACATTTGGAGATACGCGCGACACAAGTTGAAAATTCCCAATTGTTTTGCTAAGTCAAGGGCCATAACTCCGTAAATACAGGATGAATCCGCATCTAAAACCCCAGGTGCACAACTTCACACGATGACAAGTATTCCTGTAAAGTTTCACGACTGTAACTCAAAAACATTTGGAGATATGCACAACACAAATTTTGTGACAGACAGACAGACAGACGGACGGACCAGACGGACGGACGGCCCACCAATAGTGAAGAAAGGGCCATTTCCATTGTTCTAGATCAAAGAGATGGCCCCTTGTAAACAATAGAACAAGGGGCCATGCGGAATAAATCAAAGGATTCTTTTGTGTTAGGCTCCGCCCCATGGCCCCTTGTACACCATTGGTTGCTCGTACAGACGGACAACCAAGCCAAAACCAATGTCTCCCCATTCATGGGGGAGACATAATTAATAAGATGATCAGGATTTACGCTAAGTCAATATGCTCCAAAGATAGTTTTGTCAACCCGGAGATTTATATGACCCACTTGTGCACATTGAACACATCACATGGTAATTCCTTTCAGAATATGCAGTCAATACGAGAGGTTCAGGATGAGCTGAGTACGAGATATACACACTGTGCATGAACTGCAAATAACAAATCTGTCTGCATATCACCAAACCACAAACCACCCTCGTCATATAACCACACTGTCTACCTCAATGTCATTGAGCATTTGTAAATTTCCCATAAATTTCTGTTTATACTGACAATGAACGAGGGCAATAATTATGAAAGTCTGCATCGTAAATGGACACTTCCATATAAGTTTTCAGTCTATTCTATTATTCAGAATAAAAGAAGGTAATTTTGAATAAAAACAAGAAAATATGGCCTGTCAGCACACAGATACCCCCGGTGGCAGATTAGAGAAACTCTGGTAAACTTCTTAACCGGACACACGGACGGACACACAAAACCCCTGAGTCCTCAGTCTATCGGTAAAGTGCATACGGAATAAATGGAATTCTGTCGGAGAACTCAGATAAAACAAAGAAAAGTACCTCAGAGGACTTTGAGTCCTCTATAGTCCACACAAATCCATGGACACACAGTCCTAAAACCCTACATGTCAAGACCGTGGGCATAACACAATCAAAATATGTACAGAGTGTAGGTAGATGTAGATTCTTCAGTGACCACTCATTATAAGCTGTGATTGGAGAAATGGGGCTTATCGGATTTGTGAGCGTGTAGCTTCTGATAAAAAAATAAATTCTTGTAGCCTAGTAACGATCTGTATTGCTTGTTAGAAGCATGATGGGTGTGTCATTGATGGAATGGTGAATGGTGCAGATCCTGATCAGACTGGAATACAGGGATGAGAACCACTGAGCAAAATGTCTGAAAGCATCTAAAAAAACAACAACAGGCTGATGCCCCCTACCGCCTTGCAAATGTATATAATATTTGAGTGGATCAGACTGAAATCAGACTGAAATCAGCCTAAAAGTGGACAATTCTCATGCCTGGGAATGGTACGTTGGAATGGCTTGAAACAGAGCTCCATATAAGGTGTGTATTGGCGTATTTTACACACTTATTTTAGCTGAATACACATTGATTATCAAAAGTGGGAGTACAAAATACTCACAGCAATGTGAAAATACGCTTTGATTTTCAAATTGAGTAGTGAAAACACTGTAACAAAGTTGAAAATTTACTTAGTTGAGCTGCAAAGTTCAACAAAGTAAATTTTAAGTTAATTATGAACTGTATTACAGTATAAATAAGTGAATAAGTAATAATACTCTCAAATAAGAGAATGTTTAAATTTGTTTTGATCATTTGTTCCCTATTTAATAATAAAGAAAATCAATAATCCATTTGTAAAAATAAATACGCATTAAATTTGAAATCAGCGGGTACAATATTCTTCAGACACACAGCTTATCTGGAGCTCTGTTGAAACTTCATATGATTAATAGTCATCATCCATCTTTTCATTGTGTGACCCACTCATGAGGCCCCTGTGCCTGAGGTCAAGGTCAAATGACTTGAGAGTTTGCGTTCAAGTTTTTGAGGTGTATATCTCACATCAGTGATGATCATGTGACTGATTTCGCGTTCTCAATGTCTGGCCTGGTAGTTGACCCCACCCAACCTGTCTCGACATTTGCATGAGCAGTTTAGTGCATTTTCAAGTTCAATATACGACTTAAATACTAAAGAATATATGGGTGGCTTTAAAATGCACTCATCTGTGCAGACTGCATAATTATTTACATAAACATTGAAGTACAAAATGTGACCCACTGTAACAAAAAGTGCTTATTCCATGCGATACTACCTGTATCATATTCAATTGTTTATTAACCCGTGAGTAACTGGAATGTATTTTATATTTTAATTTTCCAACCAATCAAATAATCACAAAAAGATTTTCACACTAGTCAATTTATGAAAAAAAGGTGATTTTGTTCTGAAAAATTACTTGCAAAAAGTGCAAATCCTGATGAGACGGCTCGTCACGAGCCGGCTCATCTGGATCTACTGGTACACTGTTTGCAAATACCGCAAAAGAGGGCTGTAGTGTTGAAAGGGCATTCATAAACATTGGATTTGATTCGCAAACAAACCAACAGTTTAGACACTGATCAGAATACAGGCGGCCGTGTCACTAAACTTTGTACGATTAAAATGTTCGTAAGTGCAAAAATATGATAGTCTGTAAATTTCGCATTAACAATGTTTTCTTGTAAACAATTATAGGATTTACATTTATTGAGCATAGGCTGCATGCGATTTACATTTATTGAGCATAGGCTGCATGCTCAATAAATGTACATCCATCAATTGAAATTTCCAGATGATCCTAAATTTGCACTTATGAACATTTTAGTCGTACAAAGTTTAGTGAAACGGGCCCCAGATGTGCATGTTGAACTGGGGCTATACTGTTCACAAGGTGAGTAATCTGCATTTCTGTCATACTCGTCATAACGAGCTGTCTGAATGTTAACCCTGGCCTTACAATGCTCAATTAAATGTTGTCGTCTGCCGTTTATTTTTTATTTTACATTTTTCTCATTAAAAACATGCTTTAACAGCACTTTAAAATCATTTCCATTGGAAATGATTCTGAAGTGCAGTCAAACCATGTTTTTATTGAGGGACAAAAATAAACAACAGAAAACGACAATTTATGTTTCCCGCATTTTCAGGGTTGCAACAGTCCAGAACAATATGCACTTGTAAATCAAGTTGAATGGCCACATCCTCAGATTCCTCGAATTTCATTGAAAAATAAAAGATTGATCATATAACTGCTTGCCAGACTGATAATTTAGTGAACCATTTAATAGACCGCTACACACATCAATTGTCGTCTGCTGTTGCTTTTATATCTTGCCTTATTTCTCAATAAAAACATAGTTTGACAGCACTTTCCAATGGAAATGATTCTAAAGTGCTGTCAAAGCATGTTGTAAATTATTCTAAAGTGCTGTCAAGGTTTTTGATGATCAAAACGGAAAATAGAAAATAAACAGCGGACAACAAAAAATTAAGATAGCGGTTTAAGGATGAACATTATAAATTTATTACTAAAACACTCAACAACTAATAAACTAGTTTTACTCATTTATAGTTATACATTCAGAATACGTCTGTAGTCAGAAATTTTGAAACATTTTGTTTCTATTTTCCTTATTTCTTAATGAAAGTATTTGAATGGCCTCTAACTTGTACTGTCTGCACAATATAACAGCTACACTTATAAGGAGAAATAAGAAAATATTTAGTTGTTTCTTTAAATAAAATATGTGTATTGTTAACCATTATAGCGTGGGAAATGAAAATTGTCATCAGCCGTTTTTCATATTTTGTCTCGTTTTCTCAATAAAAATCTGATTCAGCAACACTTAATGAATCATTTCCATTGAAAACCTCAGTATATACGTATTTAATATGCATAGGTGTAACTGTGTTGTATTGCCAATTATAATGTCTGTTCATGATTGCAAAGCACACAAATGCATCTTGCAGTGCATATACTATTATAAATGTACCTGTAGCCGATTTCACCAACATTGCAAGTATACTTTTCTAGCAAAGTATACTTTGAGGGAGTAATCATTTATTTTTCCGGAAATGCATTATTTCATACAGAACTAACGACTGCATATATTGGATGATTAAAAGTATGCAGAATTATTATACTGAATTTATTACATTATCACAGCCATTTTGATTAATAATTATTAAATAATAATTAATAATTAATAAATTTATCCTTAAATTGAAAATTTCTCCCTCAAAGTATACTTTGCAATGTTGGTGAAATAGACTACTGAATTGCGGTGACTCATCTCTAACATAGAGAGGTTCTACTCTACGGACATTTCATTGGTTGGACGGTGTCTAATGTATGATATTATAGGAATGAATGGCCTTTTTGTGGAATTTATCGGGGTATAAACTTGGAAAAAGTCGCGGGAATACTGGACGAAGGCCGGAAGGCCTCGTCCAGTATTCCCGCGACTTTTCCAAGTTTATATCCCCGATAAATTCCACAAAAAGGCCATTCATTCCTTATAATTCCAGCATTTTAAATAAATTCATCAAGAAAATGTGCTTATTTTCCGTTTTCTTAAGAATTATTTTAACTGCGCCTCACGGTTACGGAAAGTAGTTCGGCGTGGGAGTTTACTGGGATATAAATTTTTGACAGAGACTTGCTACGGGCCAATCAAATGTTAGGGAATTGTGTAAATATTTTTTGTACTGGAATTATTACCGAATGCCGTCAGTGTAATGACGCAATGTAAACAAGTCCGCGTTCATTTCAACAAAAACTATTTTTAACTATATTTAACAAAAACTATTTTTAACCATATTTAACAATCAGCTAGAATATAGAGAATAGTAGGTTAGTGCCGTGAATGGGAACAAATATCTGGCGCGGCTCAGGAAACGGGATGGGCGAGGCTCTGCCGAGCACATCCCGTTTCCGTGCCGTGCCAGATATTTTTTCCCATTCACGGCACTAACCTACTATTCTATTTATCCCGTCAACACCTACAAATGGCTGTAAAATGCAAAAATAGTATTGACTGGATATCAAAAATGTTTCACGGCACCGTATTTCACGGCACATACGCACTGTGTTGACGGGATAAAAAATGTTACCTGGTAAATCGAATACCAGCCTGGTGTCTGTTGATATCAAGTTTATCATGCGTGGTTCAGAACGGGAGGAATTCCTTGGCGAGCCTCGGAATTCCTACACGTTAGGAATTCCTTGACGAACCTCGGAAATCCTACGCGTTTCCTAGCGTTGCCTGATAAACTTGATATCAACAGACACTAGACTGGTATTCTCTATACACCGTATGCAGTATTGATCCTCATCATGATTACAGCTTGCATGCAATATAGACATATTATCAATTTATGATACCAGAAAGTACCAGTCATTGATTATTCAAAACAGTCCTAGTTGAGTATTACCCACACGTGTAATTAGCTTCTCTAACAAATAGAATAGCAGCACCAAAATGATTCCCAGGTGTGAATGCCTCCTCTGAAGTGTGTGTGCACAGCAACACCTGCTTTCATAATACGATCATACCACATACAGATATACCATATTTATTCTAATAAACAAACATCTGGGACTATGGGTTTTGCGATCAGTGTAGATCCAGATCAGCCTGTGCATCCGCACAGTCTGATCAGGATCCGCACAGTTCGCCATTCCATCAATGAAACACCCGTTGTGTTTCTAACAAGCAATATAGATCGTTATAAGGCCACAGGTGTGTGCTATTTAATCAGGAGCTACACTGGTCACAAATCCCATAAGCCCTATGGTCACAAATCCCATAAGACTTTATTTTTAATTATATTTTAATTTTACTTCGCATGTTGGTGCACTTTTAACCCTTGCTATGATGGATTAAATTTTGTCGTCTGCTGAAAATGTTTTATTTTCAATATTTCCCGACAAAAACCTGTTTTGGCAGCGCATGAGAATCGTCTCCACGATTCTTATGTGCTGTCAAAACGGGTTTTTTTGTTCAGAATTAAGGCAAAAATGAAAAACAGCAGACGACAATTTTCGTCTCCCGTGTAGTGAGGGTTAACTTTTGCCAATGTGCACAAAAAAAGAACTACATATTAACCAGTTAACAATATGTGCTCATGAGTCGAGGCGGCATACCAAGATTACAATCGGTTTGTCTTGATGAATACACAGAGGATTACTATGTGGATTAATGACAAATTATTATGGCCACAGTCCAAAAGAATGTGGCCTACTGACTTGGAGCCCAGTCTAGATCCAGGCCAGCCTGTAAACACACCAAGTCTGATGAGCATTACGACTGGACACCCTTCTGACGGTGACCAGTCAACAGTGTCCTTTGTAATGTAAGGTGCGAGTGGAAGAAGGGGGCTAAGTTCCTCAATAGTCCCCTTCTGCCAATGTCCCTGCCATTAGACGGTTGAGGTGCACTAACTGGTTAGGATATATACTGCCGACAAACCAAATGGCCAAGTTCTATTAACCCTTTCACCCCTAAGCAACTGGAATGGATTTTGTTATGTTAATTTTGCAACCAATCCAATGATCACAAAATGATTTTCAGACTGGTCCATTTATGAAAAGGGCATGTTTTTGTTCTCAAAAATATGAAAATTACTGGCTTGTTACGAACATTTATGTGCGGCATCAGTTGAAACATTTGCCAGACTTGTTGATACATCATTCACTCGCCTGAAGCGACTCGTCCCAGTACGTACGCTCGACACGACATTCTGTACGCTCGTCTCACCTCATTATCGGCTCGCCAGTCGGTACACTCGACTGCCCTGGACGACCCACCTCTCTATAGTCTGAGTACGCTCGACTCGCCAGTCGGTTACGCTCGACTACCCTGCACCACATTCCTCATTATAGTCGGTATGCTCGACTCGCCAGTCGGTACGCTCGACTAATTTCGACGACTCACCTCTTTATAGTCGGTACGCTCGACTCGCCAGTCGGTACGCTTGACTCGCATTCGAGTTGTTAACTCAACTCAGATCTTTCTAGTCGTCCACTTGATGCACATCCTAGTTGTTAACTCAACTCAGCTCTTTCTAGTCGTATGCTCGACTCACCTCTTTCTAGTATTTCACTCAACTCGTCACCCTCTAGTCGTTTCACGCGAGTTGTTAGCTCTACACATTCACTCCGCCATAGTCGTGCAAGAGAATAGCTACTGCATACGTCTCACCTCTTGCTCAGAGAAATCTGGTCTGGCACATGCGAGTCTGATGAAGCACAACACCAAATAGCAGGTAGCCCCCAATGAGGAGCCAAATATGTTAGATATGTGGTTATGTAATATATACATGTATGATATAGTACCGGTGCTATGTTAGCTTAATAAGATATTTCATGTTTTCTATATACAGTTGCATGATGTGGGGATTTGGTGGGTCAGAGGGATGGAGTGGGGTTATTGAGTATTTCAGATAACTGATAAAGGAAGGACAATACAAGTTACAGCATAATGATGATCTTCCTGCAAGTTTAGGTAATAGTCAATCGTGTAATCTGGTAATAGTGTATAAATGGCTTGTTACGAGCCGGCTCATCTGGATCTACATGTTTTGCCAATACCACTGTTCAGGCATGTGGTGTTGAAAGGGTTAAATCATAGTACAGTTGTGTTAGCTAACATAGGCCAAGGCTACCAGTCACGTACTACACACATGCGGTAGGGTTGAACTTGGTTCTGTAATAGTAATATTATAGAAACTATGTCTGTTCCACGTTTTGTTGCCGATGAACTTTTGAATATTAAACACATTAAATCTAAAAAATATTTAAATGTAAGTACTTTTTCATAAGGGTTAAGCAATTTTACTGATGTCATAAGAAATGAGGCTATGTGTGAAGTCTATTTCAGGAAATAGGCTTGATATTCCTGCAAAGAAAATGTTGAGATAAAGAGTTGAATGCACAATTTATTGCTGCTTATGTTAGTTATTATGAAAGTACTTGCCAAGCGGGATGGTATAAAAACAAATATGTGGCAGTGACTGGAGAAATGGGGCTTATGGGTTTTTCGACCAGTCCAGGTCCAGATCAGCCTGTGCATCCGCACAGTCTGATCAGGATCTGCACTGTTCGCCATTCCATCAATGAAACACACGTCATGCTTCTAACAAGCAATGTAGCTTGCTATCAGGCTACAGGAGTGTGTTACTTGATCAGGAGCTACACTGTCTACAAATACCATAAGGGGATTGTCCTATTTTCGAGTATGCTAGGGGGTTAGGGAGCATGCCAACAGGAAAAAATCTAGATGTCCGGAAATGCACTTTCCTGTGTTTTATGGCATTTAAATTCAGACTCCAACTGGTGGGAAACTGTAATCTATGTAAACTCCGTGGCTGAACGGGGAGGTTGCAACCCCGGAACCGCCCCTCCAGATCCGCCCCTGGTATAATATTTATGGTTAAGTGAAGTACCTATGAAATAGTTACTTCAATATGCACATGCAGTCAATGTAAATCATGGCTGAGTAGATACCAAGCAATGAATAGCAGGGTAATTTTGCTGCGCTAAGGCCATAGAAAGAACTTGTAAATAAATTTGTTCTGGCCTCAAGTGTAATAAATTAAAATTCACACCAAACACACAACCCCATTGATAAATGGCCCAATTTACATTTCGACACCTGTGTCTCGTCTATAAGCGAAAGTTTGCATATTCCTTATGTAGTTAGACACCCAGGCAGAAAATGGTGATAAATAACAATCGCCAAAACAGGCACCTCGGCTTTTTTCACAGAAAAAGATAACATTGGTTGTTGTTATTGTAGACTTGGTTAAGCCAACCCAGCATAATCTGTTTTATTTAATCATGAAGCATTAATTTCAAAAGGTGTGACAGAAATCGAATTAAGATTCCTATAAGACGGTCAATGTAGTAGACCTGATCAGAGGCTGCTCTCCACAGATATACTATACGCCTGGTTTTGACACAAACGGGTCCTGGCTGAGAAAAGGAAACTTCTGACGTGTGCGAGCGACCACCATAGTCCCAGATCTGTAGCCTATTTCACCAACATTGCAAAGTATACTTTTCTAGCAAAGTATACTTTGAGAGAGAAATTTTCAATTTTAGGATAAATTTATTAATTTTTATTATACTGAATTTATTACATTATCACAGCCATTTTGGCTGTGCTAATGTAATAAATTCAGTATAATAAAAATGCATATTTTTAATCATCAACTATATGCAGTCGTTAGTTGTACATGTATATGAAATAATGCATTTCAGGAAAAATAAATGATTACTCCCTCAAGATATGCTTTGCTAGATAAGTATACATTGCAATTTTGATTAAATCAGCCCCTGGTTTCCCATCATTTTCCCTATCTTATACAATACTTCCTAGTGACAATTGGCATGCTGGCCATGACTTTATTATGCAGTAATACGAACCTATTATTAACAAAATAAATACGCAAGTTTGCATAAAAAAAAAACCTGGTTTTGACACAAACGAGTCCTGGCTGAGAAAAGGAAACTTATGATGCGTGCCAGATCTGGGACTATGCTGTTCATCATTCAGTTCCTGAAGCAAAAACAAGCTGACAACTATATACCCCCCACCCCCTAAACTTTGTTTGTGGGCGTATAATTACTGTCATCAGCATTGATTGGATCCTAATCCGACTGTGCAAGTGGACAAGGACATACATTGGTTCCAAATTTTGCATGGACAATTTTCTCAGCCAGTGGGCCAAAAAGTGTGTGTATTTAAAAGCTTTAATTACCAGCTATGATCAGCATTGCACACTTCTAAACAATCACCATATAAACACTGTAATACCCAGGCATGGGAGTGGAACACTATCCCCAATCCTGAAAATTTATTTGGGCAGCGGATTGCGCTGCGATTTTTTTCAATTCTAGATGCTCTGTGCTTCATTCTGAGGTATATTTAGCATTAAATACATGTAGATCACATTTTCCCCTGAAAAAATATGCTATAATTAGGAAAAATTGGCAACATAATCCATTTCAATTTAAAATAATACTTGCAACAAGAAGTCAGTACATGTATAACAGGGATTCCGCTTGAGAAAATAAAAGAATCGCCAATTAAAAAAAAAATCTTGTAAATCCGTTGAGAATGGCGATAAAAAATTACAATTTTCGAAAAAAAAATAATAAAAAGATTCACAAAAGTGGTCAAATCCGGATTTCCGGATTAATCCGGAAATTTCCCATGCCTGAATACCATAACACACGATGTGCGTGCATGATCATAAAAAAATAACCAAATTTAAAAATGTGAGGACTGAATGTTATCGGTCACGTAGTATCTAGTCAAAGCAAGGCATGTGACTACTAAGTGCGAGATATGAAAGCTATATTTAGCAAAACTAGCGTTTGGAATGCAGGTTATTTTTTAAATACCTGTAATAATATTTTTTTACTTTCTTATTTTTTTCAGGTCACCAATGGGGTCATACAGAGCTCCAGATAAGGAATTAATAATTGAGTAGTGTCACTCCATCATTTCTGAAGCAATTGGGTATTTCAAAATTTTAATTGGGTAAAATAAAATCACACTACTGTTTACATCAACAGACCGGAATTATTGAAAATTTTGCTTTGAAATGAAAACATGTCTTGGCATTTCATTAAGACAATTCTAATGAAATACCAAGATGTGTTTTCAGGGAAAATAAGAAAAATATGCTATATGTGTGGTATGTTTATTGTTTTCTGCAGCATGATAAAGGTACCACAAAATCTTTAGTGCTTTTTGATACTCGCGACTTCTGATTTCAATTGGGGTTTTGGCAATTTTAATTGGGTATTTAAGCAAATACGCAGCTTATCTGGAGCCCTGGGTCATATGTGTTCAGAAAACCGATACAAATCTACTGTGAAATGCTCTTTTACCAACCGTTTTGCTCGCATTTCACGCACATCTGAGATACAGCCCACATGACCTTTAAAGGCATTGCGTCGCGGATGATGTCTCCGCCATGTAATATGTGCTTGCTTTTAAAGCTGCATGCCCACTCAATAGGTTATAATATATAGACAAATAGTTTCGTATATTCTGTAGATATGACATTTTCTGGCAAAAAAAAACATTCATTCACCATTACCCCACAAATTGATTGCCATTATTATACATTTTATATCAGACGTAAATTTCCACACTGATATCAGGGGCGATAACCGTGTTTCCTTAAAATGTTAACGGACATTTCTATTTATTCTCTGTATTTATTGTTTGATGTGCAATTATCATACTTTATAATCTGTAGAAAATAATATTTTTTCAGCTAACGCATTTAATTACCATAAATAATTAAAAAATATCATTTGCATATGAAAATAGCCTGATACCACCGCGATTCACTATCAGTAAAATAACTATTACTAAATGATTATATCTGTAAAGCGGGCACTCATAATTATTACAACAGGTGGAATAGTGACACAATTATACACTTATTTAATTCCTATAAAGAACAGTCTGTGCCTACTGAGTGGGCATGTACCTTTAAAAGTGATAAATAATGAACATACGAACAGCCATACCAATATGATGTTAAATGGTGCATGCACAGCCAGTCACATTTGTGTGCGAGCAGCTGACATTGTACACGACACATGCAGGTAAGTTGTATGTTTCATAGATACCGGCACCATGTCCACAATTGTACATCTACAGTGGGAGGTTTTTGCTGGAGGTATCCCGTGTTTTAGAGGGAGTCCACTGTAATGCAGGCATACGAGTGCTGGAAACCATGTTGGCATTCCAACCATGAATATACATTAACCCTTACTACGCTGAATTAAATGTTGTCATCTGCTGGAAATGTTTTATTTTCAATATTTCTCGACAAAAACCTGGTTTTGACAGCACATGAGAATCGTCTCCAGTGGAGACGATTCTCATGTGCTGTCAAAACCAGTTTTTTGTTAAGAAATAAAGCAAAAATGAAAAACAGCAGACGACAGTTTCCGTCAACAGCGTGGGAAGGGTTAAAATTGAACATGTCAGAGTTTTCTGTGTGTCTGGGGCCCGTTTCACTAAACTTTGTACGACTAAAATGTTCGTAAGTGAATATTTAGAATCGTCTGGAAATTTCAATTGATGGATTTACATTTATTGAGCATAGGCTGCATATGCAGCCTATGCTCAATAAATGTAAATCCAATAATTGTTTACAAGAAAACGTTGTTAATGTGAAATTTACAGACTGTCATAATTTTGCACTTATGAACATTTTAGTCGTACGAAGTGAAACGGCCCCCTGGTTCAGAGTTTCAACTGTGGATCGTTCTCAGGTGACTGGATGACATCAGGAGCTAGACTAGCCACAACTAGCATAAGCCCCAATTATCCAGTCAAAGCAAACCGATCACAAGCTAATCTGGTCACAAATGTCAGAATCTCAATTTCTCCAGGCCCAGCCACAGATAATGAGCTAATCTGGTCAGAAATACTACAAGCCCCTTTTCTCAATTCACATTTCCATACGTTATGGACAGTTTCAGCAGGGGAAGCTCTCTAAATCAAGGGTTGTATGGTTTAGAGAGGTTCCACTATAAGTATTCTCATCATACTTGTTTGGACAAGTTCAACAGTATGTACCTTATAGACGACAGTGGAACCTAGCTATGGGGTGTCTGTATTAGAGAGGTTTCAACTGTCATTATTCCTATTTAAAGAAGTTTTACAGTATAACTATAGACGACAGTGGAACATCTCCAAACCAGACACCCTGGTGTCTGGTTTAGAGCAGGGTGTCTGGTTTAGAGAGGTTTCACTGTAACTATTCCTGTAAAAGAGGTTCGACAGTATGTACCTTATAGACGACAGTGGACCTATCTCTGGGGTGTCTGGTTTAGAGAGGTTTCATTTTAATTTAAAGAAGTTTGACATTATGTACCTTATAGACGATAGTGGAACATCTCCAAACCAGACACCCTGGAGGTTCCAGGGTCTCTGGTTTAGAGAGGTTTCACTGTAACTATTCCTGTAAAAGAGGATCGACAGTATGTACCTTATAGACGACAGTGGAACCTATCTCTGGGCTGTCTGATTTAGAGAGGTTTCACTGTATTTATTCCTATTTAAAGAAGTACGTACCTTATAGACGATAGTTTCGGCAGAGAGGTTACAGAGGTAATAGCGTAACCCCTTCTCTGGTATCTGGTGGGATGAGTACTTCCTTAACAGGTACACCTGCAACACAGGGGTGCACCACTTAATACTGAGTAGGGACGGTTTTACTCACCTTTGTACGATGAAAAGGTTTGTATAAAGATTTTTTTTTGGGGAAATTTGTTTTTCACATTATTAACCCTTACACCACAATCTTAATTTTTTTTTTTTGTCGTCTGCTGTTTATTTTCTATTTTCCATTTTTATCATCAAAAACATGCTTTGACAGCACTTTAAAATAATTTACAACATGCTTTGACAGCACTTCAGAATCATTTCTGTTGGAAATGATTCTGAAGTGCTGTCAAACCATGTTTTTATTGAGAAATAAGGCAAGATATAAAAGCAACAGCAGACGACAATTGTTATGTGTAGCGGTCTAAGGGTTAATGTGTTTCGCTATCATTTGCTATCTAAATTTCATTAAATTAAACATAATCATCAACTAATCATCATCAATTTCAATTTCGCACTGATGAACTACTTAGTCGCACAACGTTTAGTGACGCACGACAACTGCTCCAGTCTCGTGCTTGAAATCAGGTCAGTTCATTGGTTGAGGCTGAGCTGTGCTCAGTCTCCGTCAATCAAACTGCCTGATTTTGAGCCTCCTACACATTCTGAGAACATGCGAACAAGGTTTCATAATCATCGCATAGGCGGCGGAAGCCGAACATTATTGGGGGGGCCCAATGTTGAGGGCCCAAAGGGCCCGATAGCGCTAGGGGGTCCGGGGGCCAGCATCCCCGGAATTTTTTAAAATCCAAGTGGTGTGAAACGCCATATCCTGCATTCTCAGCAAAGTTCCCAGTACTCATGATTACAGAAATATATTAGAATAAAAAATCCAAAATTTACATAATTATTGGGGGGGCTAGGCCCCCTGGCCCCCCCGCTTCCGCTGCCCCTGCATGATCGGTCCAGGAAGTTGGACAATGAAATCTTTCCGAGCATGTACTAAAATCTCATTCTTCAAGTGAAGCTATTAATTACTTGAGGCAGACCACAAACCAGCATATCAGTGAGTGAAATGATTCACTGAAAGGGCTTTATGTATGTTCAACATAAAAAAAAAGTGAAAGCGAATGGGTTTAACGTCCATATAGAGACGGGACCACAGTTTAAAGTCTCATCCGACAGACCAGTGGGATGGAAATACTGTGAAAGTATTTTTGATGCCTAACGCGAGGTTTGAACCCACAACCTCCGGATTGGAAGTCCGGTGTTCTAACCCCTAGGCCGCAATCCATCCCTATGTTCAACATCAAGGTGAATACAGATGGAATACATCCGTCATAGCGGAGAGCTGTATCTTCCATTAAAGTTACAAGATCCTCCTAGCACTGAAAGTCCTGGGGGCCGTTTCACTAAACTTCGAACGACTTAAATGTTTGTAAGTGCAAAATTATGATAGTCTGTAAATTTCTCATTAACAATATTTTCTTGTAAACTATTACTGGATTTACATGTATTGAGCATAGGCTGCATATGCAACCTACGCTCAATAAATGTAAATCCATCAATTGAAATTTCCAGACGATCCGAAATTTGCACTTGTGAACATTTTAGTCGTACAAAGTTTAGTGAAACGGCCCTCTGATCTGGAGCCAGGCACCCTTACAACACCCATTTGACCACAGATTGGAATCTCAGGCAGATATCCGGTTATAGTATGAATCCTGATAAACAGATATACTGGTGATTCATATGTCAATCTGATGGATATACAGATGTAAATCATTTGTCATTGAAAGAGTTAACCCTTTCACCCTAGTAACTGGAATGGATTTTGATACATAAATTTTGCAACCAATCCAACTAACAAAATGATTTTCAGACTAGTCCATTTATGAAAAGGGTGTGCTTTTGTTCTCAAAAATATGAAAATTACTCATCTGGATCTATATTTTTTGCCAATACCACTAAAAGGGTTAATGACACTTCCCAAATACACCATAAAAGGCTCACCTGTCTCAAGAAATCCTTTCCCTCCTGTGGTCCGGTGACAAACACCTGGAATCAATGAGTTGTGTTACAAGATGGGCAAGTGACATGCATTTCATGGCAAGCTGGAACTAGACATCATGTTTGTAAAACATGGATATACCCCATGGTTTACTTGACGTAAAAAAGTGTTTCTGCGACATGACAAAGGTAAAAAAAAATGTCAAGGTCATGTGCATCCACAACAGTCTAATTAGAGTCTGCACTTTTCGCCATTCCACCAATGAAACACCAATCATGTTTCTCAGAAGCAACATAGATCGGGCTATAAAAGTATGCTATTTGATCAGGAGCTACACTGGTGCCAAATCCGTAAAAGCCCCGCTTCTGCATTCACAACCACATGTGATCATCATTGCATTGGCCATGGTAGCAACAAATTGCGGCGAAAATGTCACGCTGCAGCGGTCTTATTTCTTATAGAACGTGTAATGATAAAGTTAGCTTACATGTAAATGAAAATATTGTGTCTTATTGCAAGCAAATGAAACAAAATACCCATGTAAAATGTATTCGTAAGTGATAGGTGCCATTGCATGAAATGAATTTGAAAGCATAATCATTGTACATTCTATAGTATATCATTATAATGCAAATATCTACAAAATTTAAGTCCATTTTCATTTGCTCCATCAAGCTTCAGTTCTCAGCACAATTTAACAGAGTTTATAACGGTATACAGAGCTCCAGTTAAGCTGCGTAATTTTACCAACTTGGGGTGAAATTTTGTTATTTCTTCATCAAAAATGGCAAGTTGGGAGTGCTTTAGAATCGTCTCATTGAGACGATTCTAAAGCACTCCCAACTTGCCATTTTTGATGGTGAAATAAGAAATTTACCTCCAAATTACGCACCTTAACTGGAGCTCTGGTATATTCAATATTGTTTCGAAAACAAAAATATAGAAGGTTTGTTTGAAGATCACGATTCATATTCTAAACCAATGTGTATAACCTATACCTATATTGACGGTGATATAATATCAACTGTTCCAGCCACCCAGAAATTTACCTGCAGAATGAGTGGTTCTGTCGTCTTGGCAACACGTCCACAAAATGTCTCATCGACAGCTACAACCCTCCAGCACAGCACCTGCAACACAGTTCATACAGTATGTACATCAGATCATGGTAACACAGACATTTGAACATTTTCAACAATTGTAGATCCTGAGCATTCGCCTCGGTCATTATTTGACAGAAATTTATGTGAATAACTATCCAAACACATATTCTGGCATGAGAAATAGGTCCAGTTGTAGCTGCAGTCGTTTTAACCCTTAGAGTGCGGGAACCGAAAATACATGTAGTCGCTGCTGTGTCATATGTTGTCTCTTCCCTCAGTAAAAATATGGTTTGTCAGCATTTTAGAATCATTTCCATTGGAAATGATTCTAAAGTGCTGTCAAACAATGTTTTTGATGAGAAAAATGGAAAATAAACAATAAACAGCAGACGGAAAATGTTAATTCAGCATTGTAAGGGTTAAAATTTAACCAGACTTAGACTGGTTGAATGTGCTGGCACTTAACGTCCGATTGTATGATATGAATTCCAATTGTAAGTATATTTACGCTTACCGTAATTGTCCATTGAAACGCGCCCCCCCCCCCACCCCCCCCCCCCCCCCCCGCGGCATTTTTTTGAGAATCAACAACCAACTGACCATTAACATAGATGCTCAAGTCTGGTAAAATTACCCAAAAGTTGCTTTTAAATCGTTAAAACTTAGTGCAAACAAATAATCCGGAAGCGGTAATCCTCACATACAATCAATACTTGCGGTGCAGTAATAGTCCTACCTTTTTAAACTGCACTTCCGCTCACGTGATTCAATGTGTATTCATTAGGACTGGTAACTGTTAGCGGCGATTTGCACATTGTGAAAAAAAATATGTGCTGAAATGGCAATGAAATGTACCTAGGATAATACTTAGGAAGATACGTATTGCCATATGTATGTGAACTACGACATTGTAGATATAATGAAATGCGTGTTTACAGCTAGGGGACGTTCTTTTAACTAGCAATCTTACTCCCAGTTGTTTACAACACAGCAAATAGCACCACACTCGTATTATGAGTCCTTCAGAGCATGTGGAAGCAAGTTTTTTATCTATTTATTTCTAAAAAAAAAACATGCTCATTTAGATGTCCCTCTTTTCGAAAATACAACGCCGCCGGGGCATTTAAATGGTTGTAAAATTTGTGCAGGTTTCGTGAAGCGGAAAGTACTTTCCGCTTCACGAAACCTGCCCAACTTTTACGACCATTTTTTAACAATGCAAAAACATTTATTTTTTTTCGATAATATTAAATTTTATCCATATGGGCAAGTTTCGTTAAACAGACAGTAGGCACTGTCAGAGAAAATATTATATCATATCCCTTGTTGTGACTGTACATGTCGACAGTTTACGATACTCCATACCTGTAGCTGGAACTCCGTGGCCATGTTTGTGAACTCTCGTTTCACATCGTCAATCTCCGCCTCATCAATAAACATCATCCCCGTCGCATACGTGCCCTCCACCGGCAACGTCACGCCTTGTTCTGAGCTGCAAGTGATCGATTCAATGATGTTTTATTAATCCTTAGACCGCTACTCACAAGAACTGCTGTTGCTTTTATATCTTGCCTTATTTCTCAATAAAAACATGTTTTGACAGCACTTCAGAATCATTTCTAATGGAAATAAAAAAAGCCCACCTCCCCCATTTTTTCACAAAATTCGGATGATAATCAATACATTAATTTTATGTGGCCTTACAATGACAAGTCGACTCTCACATACAAGAAAGTCAAAAATGTACCCGAGGACAAAATCAGAGGTACCGGGATTCTGGTATGGGTGAACAGTATCGTTAAATTACCATTTGCATATTGCCAACCTGCTGCACACAGGGCAGGCAAAGAAGATCTTTATGAATTCATTTTGCACATAAACATGGTTCACTAATGCTACCTTTTGCAACCTAGATCAGAGTCAACATGCATAATTTTGCCAAATATTCGACGTATTTTTCTTAGTTCTTCACCAAAAATGGCAAGTTGGGAGTTCTTTAGAATCGTCTCAATGAGACGATTCTAAAGCACTCACAACTTGCCATTTTTGGTGAAGAAATAACAAAATTCCCCCCAAAGTTGATCAAATTACGCACCTTAACTGGAGCTCTGCTAGATGAACACAATAAATGTGGAAATATCCACCAAAGATTTGGCAGCATTAGCTGCCCATGCAAATAGTATTGTAAATTACAATATTGCGCTTACAAACTTCTTAGTCGTACAAAGTTTAGTGACATATGGCCATGGTTCATATGCCTATTCATGGAGTAGGATTATGATTTAGTAACTGGAATTGATTTTGATACATGTATGTTAATTTTGCAACCAATCCAACTGTCACACAATTATTTTCAGATCAGTCCATTTATGAAAAGGGCGTGTTTTTATTCTCAAAAATATGAAAATTAATTGCAAAAAGTGCAGATCCTGATGAGACGGCTCGTGACGAGCCGGCTCATCTGGATCTACACTGTTGGCCAATACTACCATACAGGCGTGTGGTGTTGAAAGGGTTAATCTTCTGCTGCTGGAAGGCTGCTTAACTCTTTCCCTGATAGAGACGACTTTTCACGCCTCTGCAGAAGATGTCTTTTGAAAACATTGTGGGAAAAGGAGAAATTGCTTGTAACAAGCAATTTCTCCTTTTCCCACAATGTTTTCTACTCTATCAGATAATTTAACCATCATTTGACCCAGCATTTGATTCTTTTATTCAGATGTTTTGGATTTGGATGAGTCGAAATATCGCAAAACAGGGAAAGGGTTAATTGACAACATAGCAAGCAACCAGTATAGGCACTTATCCAGGGTTGTGCCTACTGTCTGTTCCACGTTTTGCTGCCGACAAACTTTTGGCTATTGAACACATTAAATCTAAAAATTATTTAAAAGTAAGTCATTTTTTTATCAATAACAAAAAAGTCACCCTCCCCAAAAAATTTTGTTGGACGAAATTCAATCAAATTCATTTTATTGCGAAAAAACTATTTTCCTATGGGAATTTAACATGGCCGGGGAGTCAATTTCCAAATTCTTGGAAATTGACTCCGAAACCTGGCGAGATAGCTTCAAAATGATGTACCGGTAATTAAGAAAACAAGTGAGTGAATGAGTGAGTGAGTGAATAGGGTTTAACGTCCGCTTTTCTGACATAGAGGTACAAGCCTCAGGGAGTCTACACGCAGACGGGTCAACGGGGTCGTGTCCCGTATCCACCTGTCCGAGGGGGGTAAATCCCAACTTCAGAACTCAATATTTACAATCAAAATATATATTCAGTCCTGAAATTAGAACAACCTGATCTGGTGCCAGGCCCTCGCCACACCAGCATCATTTATCCCAACCCCTAAAAGTAATAGGATTAGCGCTAATCTTACTTTTATATATGGGGCATAGCCCGATTCAACTCTCACATACAAGAAAGCCAAAAATGTACATGAGGGCCAAATCCGGTATAGTGGGTTCCGGAAAGTATGAACCCAATCGTTAAGCCAGTTTAGTCGCCTTTTACGACAAGCAATGGCTACTGCAGCACTATTCTCAGGATCAGTTGATCCCGCCCCGGTGCCTGCACGGGGCACTCAAAATTAAGAAAACAAAAGTTAGATTTCGAAAATCGGTCCACAAATTAAAAAAAATCTATTTTTAGCCCATATGTTAAATTCCTATAGGACAATTGTTTTTTTCGCAATCAAATCAATATTTGATGGAATTTCGTCAAATAATTTTTTTTGGGGAGGGTGACTTTTGTTATTGATAAAAAAGTACTCACTTTTAAATATTATTTAGATTTAATGTGTTTAATAGCCAAATGTTCGTCGGCAGCAAAACGTGGAACAGACAGTAGGTCTCACTTTCAGAGGGACAATTTCATATTTTGGGCCCTTTTCGTAGTAAAACAATAGGGAGATCTTGAAATTTTAAGGGAGGGACATCGAAAATTTTAGGTGGGGAAAATATCCCCTAGGGCTCGCTCTAGGCACAACACTGCAAGTTATCACACCATGCCGATGTTTCAAACACTGTACACACATCTTGATCAGACAGCGTATATAAGGTGCGATGTAATGAAATTCGGAGAGATGTATTAATGTTAATATGAAGTGCATTTGCTTTGTATTTTCTATAACAATTTCAGATTTATGAATGAATTACGGTAAGCGGTGTTATGTTACTTGCTTGTAAAGTAGGTCAGCTAAGTAATACTGCTGGTTTATAGGTCATGGCACACATAGTGAAGACAGATCCCTGGATTACTAAAAGGGGATTTACGATGTTTGCGGCCAGCGTAGTCCCAGATGCGCAGCGCAGTCTGATCTGGGACTACAATGGTCGCCAATCGTACAATGAACATACTCTAACTGCCATCAGCAAAACATAGTACAAGCTAATTAGACAGAGTAACTATGCATTAGTACAACCCAGCAAACACACCGGATCTAGGTCGGATCCAGGTCGCGACGTCGGCGACTCAAATCCAACGTCAGCCGACGTCGAAACGACGTTGGATTACGACATCGTACTGACGTTGTTTGCTAGTCGTAGTTCGTCGAGACACAAACACAACGTCAGGTTGACGTCGGAATCACGACGTCGGATCAACGTCCGTTTCCGATGTCGAATAGACGTCTGGTCCAGGTCGTGATTGGTATACACTAAAAGGTGACTCACTGTCAGCAGATCTATCTCTACGTTAGCCTATAGATACGCCAATGGAAGAGTAGCTGATCTGATTTCCACACCAACTTAATTCAGTTTAACCTTTATTTGCGACATGTTTATGCCTATGTAATTAATCAGTTTATATCCTAGACGATTCATTTTGCGTATGTATTTAGGTTGGGCTGGGCGTACGTGCAATTTCATTAACGTCGCAGAATTCTAGGTCAAGATTCTCGTGCGCGCGCGTAGTGTTGACAACTGGCATGCTTTATTAGCGTCCGTGTCAAATGCCACTGGACCTGGTTCCCACGTTACGCCGACCTGACTCATTCGGAACTATCTCGGATCTTTTCGCCAAAGCGGAGGTCTGGTTAATCTATAATCCCCGAGGTGCTCCAATTGTCTTTAGGTTATCCCGCCATTTCCGTTTTCTCTTTGTGATTTTAATTTGAAATTGGGGAAAGATCGACGTAATCTTGAAGAAATCAACTTTCTTATGTAAGTATATTGGTGCATGCATGTCAGCTAACATGTTTTCAATAACATTTTTAATACAAAAATACATGACAACGCCGTGATCAGTTGATTCACGTTTCAATTCGTGAAATTATTTCGCCCCTTCTCACTTCGCACATTCCTATTCATGTGTTAATATATTGTCGCTATTTTATTCACCATTTACAAACTGCATGCATTATCATACAATTGTGCCTTTAATGGAGGTCTATGCGGTCGCGTTTTCTCAAAACTTGCAGGACAGCTACAGTAATTATAGATTTTGTCATCGTTACATACTGTCTTTGTGAAACTATTCGCCTTAGATAATGGCGCATATACTCAAAGTTTATTCGAATTGTACATCACACTGTACATGTATGGAGCCACCCAGGGGACGTAGAATTCTTTTTTTTTTTTGTTAATTTGTTCCCACGAAATAACAATTTGTTCCCTCAATTTAGCAATTCGTTCCCACGAATTAACAATTTTTTCCCTCAATTTAACAATTCATTCCCACGAAATAACAATTCCAATTTGTTCCCACAAGTTTCATAGGAACGAGATTTGAAGATGTAACGCTCATCGAACATGTATTCAGTAGCGGTCTACAACATATACATTAGGCCATACAATTAAGGACTTTGGCAGTCACGGGGTGTGCAGAATGTGCAGCGGGAGAACGGCTTTTTTTTAAATATATATATATTTGTTTGTGTTTGAGATGTTCGTGTGTGATTTTATTTCAAGTTGCCAGATGCATATTTGTGTGATTTTATTTCAAGTTGCCAGATGCATATACATGTATGCATCTGGCAACTTGAAAAAAAATCAGAGACGAACATCTCAAACAAAAGTAAAATGTTATATAAAGTTACAATGAACTCTTTAGATGTGAAAAGTCACAAGATTTTGTCAGACATGATTGGATTTAACATATTGTTCATGGTAGTGTTTTTTATTGATCATGTGGCAAATTTATAGTACACTTTTATTCTCCATGACGATAAAATGCTAGACGAGCAGGGATTATTCAGACGCGGCGATATCTGAGAACCAAAGTACTTTTGATGGCCTAACGTATACTAGTGTATTATTATTATTAACCATTTCAACCCTGTTATCCTACCTTTTCTTTTTCACACTATTTTTGTACTATTCCATTTATGACAAAAGACAATTCTAGATGAATAATAGTGGCAAATGCGGCAGATCCTGATGAGATGACGAGCCGTCTCATCTGGAGATACATTGTTTGCACATGTTGGCTTTATGGAGGTATACATAGGGGTGGAAAGGGCTAATACTAAAATATATGCAAACATTTGTATGCTTTCATAATTGTGTTGTTTTATGTATATTTCAGACAACGCTAAGACATACACATACGAGTGCAACACAGAAATGGAAGAGATTTAAGCCGATCGATCTTCCCAACGAGCCAATCTTATCGAACAATGAATGTTTGAAATCACGCTGGCATCCTTGGATACACTGAAACACAGTACGGCCATGGAAATACGTAAAGCGCAGAACGAGATGAAGAAACGATTGAGACGATACAGAGACAGGCAGAGAGAAATTGTGAAAAGTAAACCGGATTCTAATAAGGATCCTCTCGAAGAACTGCTGAAGTGACGAATGAAGCACGATGCTAAGATGAAAAAGAATCAGAAACAAGCTCGCCCCAAGACATCGCCGGCGACGCTTCAGGATACGAATTCACGCATTCGTAGAACCGACGCGGACTCTGAACCCGAGGTGGAAGTGGACGATACGTTTATGGTTGACCATCGATGCACCAGTGGGGGCATTCGTATCCGTGGACACAGTTCCAGTTCTCCATGAAAAGATTACTTGACATTTCATTATAATTGTCTCGTGAGACGATTCTAATGAAATGCCAAGGTATGTTTTTATCGCGAAATGATCGAATATTCAGCAATTTATATCCGCATGATTGTCGTCTGCAGCAGGATAAGGGTTAAAGTGAACTAAGTCCCTGCTATATGATTCCATCCAGTAACGAATCGTACCATAAATTTATGGCAAAAATATATGTGAAAGTACACTGCAGCTCCATTATAACGCGGTCGCGTATAGCGCGATCTCCATTATAACGCGGGTCTCTCGTGGATCCCAAAAAAATATTTAAAAAATCGAGAAAAAAAAAGAAAAAAAAAACAAAGAAAAAAAAAGAAAAAAATCATCGGACGTCGTAGTCATCGTGTAATCAGTTGATTCGTGATTTCTGCAAGTTTATTCAAACAACGAAGTTCAAAGTCCATGAAAGGATTATTATTAGTATGTTAGCTTTAATCGGGTGATCATGTTAATAGGCATATTTATTAATCAATTCAATTACACATAATTGTCGCTAATAAATGGTTGCATGTTCGATCGCCTTTCTTTTGCTTTACTCCTGCTTTACTCCCAGGTGCAATATTTAGCGTTTTATAAATAGACTGGTGTTTCAGCATTATCTGGGTATGGGATCACATGGTCTATATATTGTTTACACTGCAGCCAAAGGCAATATCTGGCTTAAATCGTAAACTTCATTCATCAATATGACTTGCAGCGTAAACAATAGATCACGTGACCCCACAACCTGAGATTATGCACGTATCAACCGCATGAATAGGCAGGACACGTGACCATAGGCATTATTTATTATCAATTAATCCGTTTAAGCGTCTGTTGATCGCGAGTAGTATACATTGTAATAAGCGTCTGTCTATTGCGAGCACTATACAACATAATAAGCATGATTTTATAAATAACTCGTATGTTTAATACATTAATACATACAAGTTTGTATGTCATAGACATTATTAATAATTACTTTAACTTCTGTTCAAATGACATGATTTTATATGAGTCCGTTGCTAATGGAATTCTCGCAATAGTTGGTAACCGAAATGCGAATGATACCAGTAACCCGTGCAGTACCAGTACCCGTGCATGTCCCAAAATTTTATAATGCGGTCGGATTCGATCGCGGTTTGAAATCTTGGACCCCGACCACCGCGTTATAATGGAGCTGCAGTGTATAATAAAATACATTTGCCAGGCAAAATATGTGTTTATTACTGACCAGGTACCAAACCAGGATATTGATTAGTTGATCCAAAGTGAAACTGCAGATCAAGTAATCAATGCAAAATAAAGTTTTCTAGATGATAAAACCCAACATTGAATTGAGGTCAGAACCAGACGTTGGATAAAGGTAGTTTTCTGACGTTGGATTATATTTGAAAACGAAAGTTTTTTAGACGTCGGAATCTGACGTTGAAATGACGTCAGAATCAGACGTTTATCCAACGTTCGGATTCTGACGTCCATTCGACGTCGGACCCCGACGTCCGTTCGACGTCCGTTCGGATTCCGACTTCCGTTCGACGTCGGATTCTGACGTCTAAAAAACTTTCATTTTCGAACATAATCCAACGTCAGTATCAACAATTGATTAACAAATTTTATATGATAATTAGATATGGATACCCGCAGTCTGATCAGGACTACTGTGGTCGCCCGTCTTACAACGAATACACCACAACTGCATTCAGCAAAAATATTACATACATGTAGCAATCAGACAGATTAACTTAACTGTGTATTAGTTCAAGGATCTACAACTGTTTCAAATGCAACCAGGTCCCGTTTGTCAATGGGTGGCTTTTATGTCAGTAGGTCAACATTATTTCCACAGGTATGGTAATAAGACAGAATTATTCAGTGCATGTAAATAACTCATGGCGTACCAGAATATCTAAACAGATACATCAAAATTGCAAAATAAGCTTATCTAGAAAAGTATACTTTGAGGGAGAAATTTTCAATTTAAGGATAAATTTATTATTTTTTATTATACTGTATTTATTACATTATCACAGCCATTTTGGCTGTGATAATGTAATAAATTCAGTATAATAATTCTGCATACTTTTAATCATCAAATATATGCAGTCGTTAGTTCTATATGACATGCATTTCAGGAAAAATAAATGATTACTCTCTCAAAGTATACTTTGCTAGAAAAGTGTACTTTGCAATGTTGGTGAAATAGGCTACTGGAGTATAGAAACCAGTGAATAGAATGTATATGGCAGTATTTTCACTGTCTTATACGTGCCTGGAGAAATGGGCCTTATTGGTTTTGTGACCAGTGTAGATCCTGATCAAATAGCACACTCCTGTAGCCTGATAACAATCTGTATTGCTTGTTAATTTCATTGATGGAATGGCGAACATCTGGATCTGCACTGATCGCAAATCCCATAAGCCCAATTTCTCCCATGACCGCCACACTTTATGTCTGATCAGTGTATATCCTGATCATTGACACAGTCTGATGGTTATCTATATTGTTAGCTGGGTGCATACTGGAACATCAGTTGCCACGAAGCATGATGGCGTGGTGGCAGGATTACGTCCTCACTTGTCGCAATCACATGGCTTCGGCTGTCATCGGTATTGCTTTATAAACTATATTGTAGGGTTCCTGATCAGTAGCCGATTTTCATCAAAATTGCAAAGAATACTTATCTAGCAAAGTATACTTTGAGGGAGTCATCATTTATTTTTCCCGAAATCGATTATTTCATATAGGACTAACGACCGCATATATTTGATGATTAAAAGTATGCACAATTATTATACTGAATTTATTACATTATCACAAGCCAAAATGGCTGTGATAATGTAATAATTTCAGTATAATAAAAGTTAATAAATTTATCCTGAAATTGAAAATTTCTCCCTCAAAGTATACTTTGCTAGATAAGTATACTTTGCAATGTTGGTGAAATAGGCTACAGGTCGGACTTGAGCTCGTGTCATAATATTCATTATTATACCCACTTTTTGTGAGAAAAAATGAGTATATTGTTTTCATCACTGATTCTAGCAGCATAGTGTTTTGAATGTCGCAAGTTGTGGGAATATGGTGTTTTGACTTGCATATCTCCCACAAATATTGCATATAATGTTCCCATTTTTCCAGGTTTTCGAAGTCTTGGCAAAGGATACATGAATGAGGTCAACAGTTACAGAATAGGTACATGTACGTGTCAGTGTACGTACCTGAGTATCTGGGTGTAGAGTTTGTGTGGGATTCCCGTAATGACGCCGGCCCCGTCGCCGCTGTCGTTGTCACAGCCACACGCCCCGCGGTGCTCCATACGCCGTAGCATCGTCTCCGCATCTCGCAGCACCTGTCAGATGATAGGGTGTGTAATCCATTATAGGCTAGATACAATTACAGTAGTACGGAAATTTTTATTTTTTACCCCGGCTATTTTGTTTATTACTGTTCGAAAACATACGTTGTTACCACTCATATGAACCGTCTCAACGAGACGGTTCAAATGAGTGGTAACAACATATACTTTTATGGAGAAATAAACAAAATAATCAGATTTTCTTGGAACATGTGTCAGGGGATAAGGTGTTTAACCCATTATAGGTCGGATACAATTACAGTAGTATGGACATTTGGTAAGTAAATCGCTATTGTCTTTATTTCTGTTCGCAAGATATACCATTCATATGAATGTGTGGTAACAACATATACTTTTATGGAGAAATATACAAAATACAGTGGCACAGTACCATGCAACAATAACGCAACTTAGGATACAATGTACAAGTCACACACCCCGCGGTGCTCAATACCTCACAGCATTGTCTCCGCATCTCGCAGCACCTATCAGTGGGCTAGGGTGTGTAACGGTTAATACAGATTAACCCTTTCACTCGTAAGTAACTGATATGGACTATTTCATGTTAAGTTTGAGACTGTTGTGCAGAAAATGGAGTCATTTTGTAAAAATTAAATATGTAAATGGAAAAATAGGTCAAGGTCACATGGAATTCAAATGGACTATGTCTGTTTATTGTGTGCAAGTTTGATAACTGTAGGCAAAAGCACCTCAGAAAATGCATGTGTGACGTATCAACACATTCCAGAGAATTTGTTTGAGAACCATAGGACACTCTCAGGCACAGTTTTACATAACAATCCATCACTGCCTTTCACCCCAAAGTAACTGGAATGGATCTTGATGTGTTAATTTTGCAGCCAATCCCATCATCACAAAATGATTTTCAGTCCATCTACATGTATGAAAAGGGGTGTCTTTGCTTTCAAAAATATGAAAATTACTAGCAAAAAGTGCAGATCCTGATGAGACGGCTTGTCACGAGCCGGCTCATCTGGATCTACATTTTTTGCCAATACAACTATACAGGGGCCTGTGGTATTGTAAGGGTTAAGCCATTTTATGCTGAAGATTCACCATGTATATGATGAACAAGGAAATGTGGCCTGTCGGCACAATTGAATTCTGGTAGTAGGTGGTAGATTGGAGAAACTCTGGCAAACTTAATTAACCGAAGGTGACAAGTGTCCATAAGCAAATTTGTGATGGTCAAAAGATCAAGGTCATATTCAGAATCGAAATACGCCAACAATTTTGTGCAAATTTTAAGTGTAGAAACGTTGTGAAGGCCATACTAAGGGCAACATGGATGTGTGGCATTTGAGAACAAGTATGATGAACTGAAATATTAGTCATAGGCTATAGAAGTTATGACAGAATTGCAAACCTCAGACAAACTCCTTAATCAAACTTTCTAATTGTTTAAGCAAAGTTGTGAAGGTCAAAAGGTCAAGGTCATGTTAAGGCAGCATGGTTGTATGGAATTTGTGCACAAGTATGGTATACAGAAATATTAAAGTAATTATTGGAGGTAGATTTGTTTGTTTGTTGGGGTTTAACGGCCTATCAACAGCTAAGGTCATTTAAGACCGGGTCAATGGGTTTAGTACTAAATCCCATATATTACATGTACAAGTACATGTACATGTTCAAGTACAGTTTAATCTTACTAATTTTATAATGGGCAATAGCCCAATTCAACTCCCAGGTAACAAAAGAGCCACAGTGACAGATAACAACGCACCTGAGGTCCAAACCAGGCAAATTGTGATTCCTATAAGGAGGAACCCATACCGTTAATTTATGCCGTCGCGTTCGCCCGACCACCACCCACTATTGTTTTTGTTGTTGTTTTTTTTCTATTGGAGGTAGAAAAAAGTTATGACAGAATTGAGAAACTCTGGCAAACTTCATAATAAAAAGTGTTCAGCAGTTATGAAGGTCAAATGGTCAAGGTCATAATAAGGGCAGATTGGGATGTCTACCACTGGTGCACACATACATGTATGCTGTATTGAAATAGTAAAGCAATCCTTCAAGGTATATAGAAGTTAAGACAGAATTGAGAAACTCCGGCAAACTACGTAATCTAAGACAGACGTACGGACTGATACACAGTTAAAACATTTAAGTAATCCATCAAGGGATATAGAAGTTATGACAGAATTGAGAAACTCTGGCTAACTTCTTAATGTGTGAAAATGTTCAAAGTTGTGATGGTCAAAAGGTCAAGGTCATATAAAGGGCAGCATGGATGTGTGGCATTTGTCTACAAGTATGATGTATTGAAATACTAAAGTATTCCATCAAGGGATATAGAAGTTAAGACAGAAATAATTCCAGCACAAAAATATTTACACAATTCCCTAACATTTGATTGGCCCATAGCAAGTCTCTGTCCAAAATTTATATCCAAGTAAACTCCCACGCCGAACTACTTTCCGTAACCGTGAGGCGCAGTTAAAATAATTCTTAAGAAAACGGAAAATAAACACATTTTCTTGACAATTTATTTCAAATGTTGGAACTATAAGGAATGAATGGCCTTTTTGTTGAAAAAGTCGCGGGAATACTGGACGAGGCCTTCCGGCCTTCGTCCAGTATTCCCGCGACTTTTCCAAGTTTATACCCCGATAAATTCTACAAAAAGGCCATTCATTCCTACAATGAGAAACTACGGAGAACTTCTTAAAGGTACATGCCCACTCGGTGGGTACAAAATGTTCTTTATATCAGAGACACCATCTGAGACATTTCCTGGTAAAATAAACATTCATTCACCATTTCCCCACGTATTGATTTGCAATATTATAAATTTTATATCAGCCGTAAATTTGCACACTGATATCAGGGGTGATAACCGTGTTTCCTTAAAATGTTAATTGACAGTACTATTTATTATCTCTATTTAATTTTTGATGTGCAAAAAAATACTATTTTTTTAGGCGACGCATTTAATTTGTATAAATAATTAAACAAGAGGCCCAAATGGGCCTGTATTGCTCACCTAAAAGCCTCCGTAGTGGTCATCTTGATTTCACAAAGACTCTTCACTTACAACTTCAAATGTTCCACAGAATTTGTTGGTACCTTCTGATCTAACATATATTGCGAATGTGCATGTGATTTACTGCTATACATTCAATTTCATATATAAAATGACCATATTCGGTCAAAATAAAATTTGACCCCTATTTGACCCCTCGGGCCATGACCATTTTTGACCCAGAGGCCACCATATGAACAAATCTGAATCAGCGTTAACTATCGATCATTCATACAAATTTTTGTCGAAATCAGCCTGGCGGTTTGTGAGAAGATTTTTTGACAATTTGACCTACTTTCCAACGACGGACATCTTGGATTTGGTGATGACCTCCATTTTGACAAAAATGAACAGGCTTCACCAACAAACCATTTCAGTTAAGTTTGGTCAATATCGGCCAAGCAGTTCACAAGAAGAAGTCCTTTGAAATCTTTAGTAAAAGACAACCTTTTGACCTGTCGGTGGCCATCTTGGATGACGTAATCATCTGATTTTGGCAAAACATGCTCCAGAGTGATCGTCTCGTCGATACCTTGGATTGGATATATTATATGACCATATTCGGTCAAAAATATAATTTGACCCCTAGTTGACCCTTCGGGCCATGCCCATTTTTGACCCAGGTGCCACCATATGAACAAATCTGAAACAGCGTTAAATATCAATCATTCACACCAAGTTTCGTCGAAATCAGCCTGGAGGTTTGTGAGAAGATTTTTTTGACAATTTGACCTACTTTTCAACGGCGGACATCTTGGATTTGGTGATGACCTCCATTTTAACAAAAATGGACAGGCTTCACCCACAGACCATTACAGTTAAGTTTGGCCAATATCGGCCAAGCAGTTCACAAGAAGAATACGTTTGAAATCTTTAGTAAAAGAACAACTGTTTTACCTTTCGGTGGCCATCTTGGATGACAAAATCATCTGATTTAGACAAAAAATGCTCCGAAATCGGCCTGGAGGTTTGTGAGAAGAAGATTTTTTGACAATTTGACCTACTTTTCAACGGCAGACATCTTGGATTTGGTGATGACCTCCATTTTAACAAAAATGGACAGGCTTCACCCACAGACCATTACAGTTAAATTTGGCCAATATTGGCCAAGCAGTTCACAAGAAGAATACGTTTGAAATCTTTAGTAAAATAACAACTTTTTTTACCTTTCGGTGGCCATCTTGGATGACAAAATCATCTGATTTAGACAAAAAAAATGCTCCATAGTGATCGACTAGTCGATACCTTCGATTTGATATATTATATGATCATATTCGGTCAAAAATAAAATTTGACACATATTTGACCCCTCGGGCCACGCCCATTTTTGACCCAGGGGCCACCATATGAACAAATCTGAATCAGCATTAAGTATCGATCATTCATACAAAGTTTCGTCAAAATCGGCCTGGCGGTTCGTGAGAAGAATATTTTTTGAGAATTTGACCTACTTTTCCACGGCGGCCATCTTGGATTGTCGATGACCTTCATTTTAACAAATCTGAAATGGCATCACCCATATATCATTCCTGTAAAGTTTGACCAATATCGGCTCAACAGTTCGGGAGAAGAAGATGATTGACACTTTGCCATAAGAATAGCTCACATGAGCTTTGCTCAGGTGAGCTAAAAATATCATGCCTCATTTCCATATGAAAATAGCCTGATATCACCGCTCATCACTATCAGTAAAATAAATATTACTAAATGATTATACCGTGTAGCGGGCACTCGTAATTTTTAAAACTGGTGGAATATAGTGTCACAATTATACACTTATTTGGTTCCTATAAAGAACAGTTTGTGTCTATATATATACTGAGTGGGCATGTATGTACCTTTAATGTGTGAAACATTTCAAAGTTGTGAAGGTCAAAAAGTCAAAAATAGACAAGAATTGGTTGAATATTTTGATACCTGTGTATCTGTAGCCCACATGAAATTAGTTAATTACCAGCACTGTAATTGTGCACAAGGTATTGAGATATAGCTGGCATGTGCACTAGATGGAATGCAGACATGGAGCAGAGCAGCACAATCGATCCAGATGAGGTGGCTTGTCACAAGCCAAGCCGGCTCATCTGGGTCTACACTGTTTGCAAACATTAGAAGACATGTCTGTACTGTTGAAAGGGTTAATCCATTACATGCAAAAAACACTAAATAGCGTTTGAAACATATTATATTTTATTTTTTAACCCTTTGAATGCGGGAAACGAAAATTGCCGTCTGCTGCCGTTTTATATTTTGTATTTATTCTCAATAAAAACATTGTTTGGCAGCACTTTAGAATAGTGTCCATTGGAAATGATTCTAAAGAGCGGCCAAACTATGTTTGTGTTGATAGTAGTTGAAATATAAAGAGAACAGCAGACAACACAATTTAATTCAGCAGTGTAAGAGTTAATATGCATAAATACATGCTATTGGAAGTTTGTCCAGCTTGCACCCTGTCCGCTATGGTAATAAGGTCAAAACATATGGTCACCGTGGGGAGGCACATAACCCCCACCGTGATGTCCCACTCTGAGAAAGTTCCTCCCACAGTGTCAGAGTGGGAAAGGCAAAAATTGCTCTGAGCGTACTGTACATGTACTGAAATTAGTTAGAAGTTGAAAATCACCAGCATATCAGTACAATCACAATGTGGCTTACAGAATGTATGACCAGTGTAGTTCCAGACCAGTCTGCACAATCTGTGTAGTCTGATCAGGGCTGTCACTGTTAGCCATTTAGTCATTGAACCATGTATTATCCTCTCCCTCACAAACAGTATCAAACTGCAGCAGGATGACAGCAGATCAGAAGCAAGCTCCAAAAGCAAGCCCCCATGAACCCCATCCTCTCATTACAGATCAGGAGCTAGACTGGTCACAAATGTTATAAACCCCATTCTCTAGTCACAGATCAGGAACTAGACTGGTCACAAATGTTATAAACCCCATTCTCTAGTCACAGATCAGGAGCTAGACTGGTCACAAATGTTATAAACCCCATTCTCTAGTCACAGATCAGGAGCTAGACTGGTCACAAATGTTATAAACCCCATTCTCTAGTTACAGATCAGGAACTAGACTGGTCACAAATGCCATAAGCCCCATGCCTAATCACAGACCATGGATTAGACTGGCCACCAATGACATAAGCCCCATGTCTAATCACACATCATGGATTAGACTGGCCACAAATGTCATAAGCCCCATGCCTAATCACAAATCATGGATTAGACTGGCCACAAATGCCATAAGGCCCATGCCTAATCACAGATCATGGATTAGACAGGCCAAAAATGCCATAAGCCCCATGTCTCCAGTCAAAGCCACTAATGAGCTCAAACTGACAGCTGTGAAAATGCACGTAGTACTCACAATACACACATAGTAATCTCCGGTTGGTTTGATCACAAAATAAAATATTATCTGATAGAAATCAGTATTTGAATGACAAAATCCATGTACGCTACTGTACTTGAAGGGGTCCATGAAAGAAGGGTGCTAATGCCCACATGGGTGCCAACTCCCTCCCTCATCCTTACTCACATATATGTACCTTTGAATAAGGGGACTAACTCCCTCATGGAGTTAGTCCCCTTATTCAAAGGTACATATATTTGAATGACAGAAATTGTATGCCAAATATGGTGAACAAGGTTGTCAAAACAAATCTTGAATTTATTTGGGGAGAAGAACAGTTTCTGTTGAAGTTCTAATATCATACGATTCAGAATCAAGTATTGAATTGAGTATCGGAGGCCCGTTTCACTAAACTTGGTACGACTAAGATATTTGTAAGTACAAATTTAGAATCGTCTTGAAATTTCAATTGATGAATTTACATTTATTGAGCATATGCTGCAAACGCAGCCTATGCTCAATAAATGTAAATCCAATAATTGTTTACAAGAAAACATTGCTAATGTGAAAATTAAAATCATAATTTTGCACTTACAAACATTTCAGTCGTACAAAGTTTAGTGAAACGGCCCCCAGGTAAATATTCTCGCCTATAATATGCACATACTACCGTAACTACTTGTTTTGTTTGTGATACTATTTTATAGGAAAATTGTGAAATAGCCAATTGCCCTGGTAAGTGGTGTGAATTTTTAGATTTACTCAATCGAAATTTTGAAAACCTACTAAATACAGCACTGATGGAACAATATCCAATATCCAATTCCTTATCTGCAGGCCTGAATTGATATCTACAGTGAAACCTCTCTAAACCGGACCCCGGTGTACGGTTTGGAGATGTTCCACTGGAAATCAGACATGTTAGCGCTTCATGAGACATTCTAATGTTTTGCAATCATGAAAAGTCATTGTAATCAGAGATACATACATGCAACAGCGAAACACATATAAGTTAAACATACATAATTATTTTCCAGAGTCCCGTTTAGAGGGGTTCCACTGTATTTTTCTTTTGTTGTTTTCTGCTACTGGTTAATTGTACATGTACATGTATAACATTTGTTATCTCGTTATCTGACTGTAGAGCCTGATCAAACACAAGATCTGGTTCAATTTATTTCAAAAACAGCATATTCAGACATGCTGGCTAAGCAATGTGGAACCCGATCTGACACAATACCTCCATACAATTTTCTCACAAACACTGTAGAACCTGACCAGAAACAATACCTGGCTAAATTAATCTCACAAACAGTGTAGACCCAGATCAATTCAATGCCTGGCAAAATTGATCTCACAAAAAGTGTAGACCCAGATCAGACTGCATAACATGCAGTCTGATCTGGGACCACACTAGTTGCGAGTTGCACATTTTCTCACGTACATTTGTGGTTAAATTGCGTGAGATATTCACATTATTTCACAATAACAGCACAACCATCCCTTGCATACAGATTGACGTGCTCTATACAACGTACATGTACGTCATACCAGACTGCGACTGGAAACTTGATATATAATTAACTGGGGAAACAAATTTATTGATTTCCTTCCTATATCTGCTTGTTCCGTCTCTGCGTTAGCAGATTGGCGTGTGTAAATATAACATGCTACCGTACACCCACGTGGTCCATGAAAAACAGATATAAATGGAATTTTAAAGGCACAGGGTCTCAGAAACAATGAAAAATAATTTAACCCTTATATATCTTAATTTTTTGTAATCTGTTGTTCATTTTCTGTTTTTATCATCAAAAACATGCTTCGACAGCACTTTAGAATAACTTACAACATGCTTTGACAGCACTTTAGAATCATTTCCAAACATGCTTCGACATGCTTCGACGATCCTAAATTTGCATTTACAAACATTTTAGTTGTACACAAAATTTAGTGAAACGGCCCCCTGGTGTCTTGAATGGAAATGTCGGAAATGCATTGCCCGATTCTCTAGCATGTAAATCAGTCTATGATAGTATATAGCGACATAAAAAAAAACATTGGAATTTGATAAAATAAGTAGGTATGTTCGGTTGTTATAGGTCATTCGATAACGTGAGAGTTTGTTTTTGTTTGTTTGTTTGTTTATTGGTGTTTAACGGCCTATCAACAGCTAAGGTCATGTAAGGCCGGGCAAACAGGTTCGATCCCGTTTTAACCTGCTGCATTGGGGGGAAATTCCCAAAATCAGAACGGAATATTTACATCGAGATACAACATATTCAGCCCTGAAATTAGAATAACCTGACCTGGTGCCAGGTCCATACCGCACCAAGGTCACTTGGCCCCTTCCCCTATTTAAAAGTAATACCGGTAGGATTACTATTATAAGGGGTATAACCAGATTCAACTGTCACATACAAAATGCCAAAGACGTATGTGAGGGCCAAACCAGGTCTCCAGTCGGGATTCCGGTAAGGATGAACCCCGATCGTTAAATTACCCATCGCTTGCACCCACCTGCCACCCACTCGATAACGTGAGAGAAATAAACAACATATAACATAAATGCGACTTCATCTGAGACGCAGTGCCATTAACTCTTTGCATGCTAGCGGCGTAAATATACGCCAAACGAATTAGGAGTATGATGGTGGGTCTAGTTTTCTGGGTATTAACAAGTTCATCAACTAGCGGTTTTTATCAAACATAACATATGAGCTAAATTGTTAGTTCAATAGAATGATAAACATTTATTTCAATGTTTCTTGCCTTCAAAATAAGATTGTTGTTAGATTAAAATTTGCGTCAGCTCGTTTAGCAACACATGAGTTAGCCATCTTGAATATTGACTTATGGTTGGAGTTTTCGGGGTATGTTCCGAAAGTGTCAATAAATTTGCTAATTCGTCCCGAGTTTTCATTGGCTATAAGACCATCACGCAGATGAATGAGGCACAGTGAAGGAAAACTTGAGACTTTTCTCTTGATTATGATTTTAACAATATTAAAGAGCAGACTAATGGCGGACGCATACAATCACGAAAATCACGGTAGGTTAGTGAACAAAATGACCTAAATGGCAAAAATTACCAGTATTTGGTCCAAACACTGGATTTGGTGGCATTTTTTAAGAAGTAATGTCATGCTTATTTTAATTACGTGACGTAAAGCACATCGCGGCTGCACACATGTCTACAAATTACAAAATATGTGAATACCCCGAAAACTCCGACTACCCCAAAAACCGGTGTCATGACCATATATATTTTATTTCTCTCTGAAAATATGTCTTGAAATTTCATTAGAATTGTGTCCTCCGGACACAATTCTAATGAAATTCCAAGACAAATTCATGACATTTATAAGGAGAAATAAAAGAAAATATAATGAATTGTCATCTGCTATTTTTGCACTATTTATAGCCCACAAATTTCCCAGCATGCAAAGAGTTAAACATCCAATCGCAGACTACGTTTTACATCTTTAAAATGTTTTGTTTTGCTCCGATTAATTTCTTGTATTTCTGTCCGTGATATTTAATGCTGAAATAAACATTTTGACCACTTTCATTCATGACTGACCTTGATATTAAATATGCATGTACATGTACATATACTTGATATTAAATATGCGTGTACATATATACTGCGGTGTCTCGCAAGTGAATTTACCACTGATTTAACCCTTACAATGCTGAATTAGATTTCGTCATCTGCTGTTTCTCATCAAAAACATGCATTGACAACAATTTAGAATAGTTTCCAATGGAAATGATTCTAAAGTGCTGTCAAACCATATGTTTATTGATAAAGACAAAATATGAAACAACAGCGGACGACAATTTACGTTTCCCGCATTCCAAGGGTTAAACCAGCATACAGACTTTTAACCCTTATCCTGAGGACTCAATTCGAATGAAATTCCAAGACATATTTAATCAGAGAAATAAAACATATACAAATGTAGTCTTAATTTCTTTGGCAGATATTTTCGCCGCTGGCATGCAAAGAGTTAATAGGCTCTGAAATGACCAATAAATGTTTTAACCCATATTACATGCGGAATACACCTTCACGGGTATGAATTTTTTAAAGTATTTTATTTTCGTTATTTCTCAATGGAAGTATATGTTGCGACCACCATTTGAACCGTCTCGTTGAGGTTTGTTGGAGTTTAATGGCCATCAACAGCTCAGGTTATAGAAGGAAAATATTTAGGATTTTACACACACATAATGGCGTATTCTCAGCATGAAAAGGGTTAAGTGAGACCTGCAATTACAATATGTTTTAAATTTAACATACTGTATAACAAAATTGACCATTTTGTTATACTAATTCCAAGTGTTAAAATGCCCCACAATTGAAAACACTGCAAAGTATAGGAAACTGTTAATGAAGGACTTCCTTACTGAAGTATACATGTATATACACAATATTGAAACACAGGACATGGTAAACTTGAACTTACCAGACCGGACAAAAATTTATGACCGAAAAATAAAACATGTATAAAAATAAAATTGATTTTCTGTGAAATTTAAGTTTTTTTTAAGTACATTGTATATCAGTCAAAAGAAAAGCTGGCTACAATGTAGCACCAGAAGCGCATACCAATGGAAGGTGATTTCATTGAAGCATATAATCAAAAAGTAAAAAAAATAAAGTAGTCAGACATTCGGTCCAGCGACTTCCTGTTTACCATTGGACCGTCGGCAATTTTAACGAACAGGGCCCGGTTGTTCAAAACACCAGTTAGCTTAACGGACTGTTAAATCCTTAACGGACTGTTAAATCCTTAACTGAATGGTTAAAATCTCTGTTAAAACAGAGATTTTAACCATTCAGTTAAAGATTTAACAGTCCGTTAAGCTAACAGATATTTTGAGCAACCGGGCCCAGGTCTGACGGACCAACGCGGAGACTGTATTTTATAAATGTATTATTGATACTCATTAGACTGCCATTCCAGAATGGATAACTATATAGTACATGTATAGACTATAGTCATTTCTTTATGTCGTACTACAAAGGTCCAAGTCTTTTACCCATGTGACATGCTACTCTGTGTGGGGTAATGGGCTTTATTTCAATGGACATTTTTTTTTAGAAGGATGACAGGTGTTTCATTAATGGTAGCGAACAGTGCAGATCCTGATCAGACTGGATGCACAGTCTGATTGGGATATAATATGCTGGTCGCATAACCCATAAGCCCCATTTCTCCTGTCACAGCCACAATTATAATGTCAGAGGTCGAGACTTTCACCTGTGTGACGTGCTACCTTGTGGGACTTGACTCCATCGATGCTAACAACAAAGCCGACACCACAGGCATCAGTTTCGTACGTCGGATCGTAGAGCCCACATTTCTCCGGGAGTCCGTAGGAGGCACCCTCCGCTGTCGGCATTATACGTGGCTGGTGTTAATCTCGATCAAACACAGATCAGTAAAACGTCGATGTTTCTGAAAAGAATTGGTACATCTCATTTTAATGTAAGTGTGCAAACCCTATATAACCATTTATAGTTCACCCTACTTTCTAAGCCAATCACTGGACAGTATCGAACTCCACTTATTTCACATGTTGCAACGCTTAACCCCAATAATTAAGTTGTGTATTACCAGATTTAATGATTTACTGTTCGACAGAAAATTGAAAATCAAAACTCGGATGGGACATTGCATTGTACACTTGACTGAACTATAAGTCAGTTGTTGTTCACATGTTGGATTTTTAGGAACTAAATGATGCGGTCACTAGCGCCCCCTCGCATTTAATTCCTTAACCCATTTCAGTCTGAGGATACGATAATTTTTGTTGAAAAAATCTCATTATTTTGTTCATTCATCGATAAAGATAAAAGTTGTTACCACTCATTTGAACCGTCTCATTGAGACGGTTCAAATGAGTGGTAACAACATATACTTTCAAAGGATATAAAGAAAATAGGGATATTTTTCTCTCAAAAGGTTCATACTACTAAAAGCGTATACCGTCTAATGGGTTAAAAATCCAATGTGTGAACAAGAACTTATACATTTGAGATTTTTCATGCAAAATGTTTACAGAAACTGTGATATTTTCTGTAAATGACGTTGAATGTTGACAAAATGTTCATAGCAAATGCATAATTCTATTCCACATAATAATTCAATAACAATGAACATTATATATGTTTCACAAATTTATGTGTACTGGCTATACTGCAGTAGTGGAAATCTGAAAATATACAGTATTATACTCACAATAGCAATACAGCAAACATTGTTAGGAAATTGATCAAATATAAACTGGTCCGAGACATCGATCACCAGTGACAAACTGCATTTAAAATTTGTAACACCACCAAAATCAACAATTTATAATATATCTCAGATAATTAAGAGAGGATATGCATGATCGAAGGCTGTGAAATAAATAAGGACAAAATAATTTAGCTGTAGAATTGCAGTTTTTTGGAACATATAAAACTAGATTTTTCAGAAAGCGAACGCTTACGAAATACAGTGCCAATTTTTCCATACAATTTTTCAGAAATGGTAATTTTGACTCACTGGCTATTTTTGTTTAGATAAAACAGTGCAATACGGATTATGGTGTGGATGCCAAGTCCTTGACCTTGGTAAGAAAATGTGGCCATGACTGGAGAAATGGGGCTTATGGGATTTGTGACCAGTGTAGCTCCTGTCATGATCAAATATCATGCTCCTGTAGCCTGATAACAATGTATAATGCTAGTTAGAAGCAATTTTGACAGGTGTTTCATTGATGGAATGGCGAACAGTGCATATCCCAAGTGACTGTACGGATGCACACACTGATCTGGATCTACACTGGTTGCAAAACACATAAGCCCCATTTCTCCAGTCACAGGTGTAGTCCCTAACTGCGTCTTTCTAGATCTGGGGGCCCGTTTCACTAAACTTTGTACGACTAAAATGTTCGTAAGTGCAAAAATATTATAGTCTGTAAATTGTACACTAAGTTGACAATGTTTTCTTGTAAATCCATCAAAGGAAATTTACTGACGATCCTAAAGATGCACTTACGAACATTTTATTTGTACAAAGTTTAGTGAAACGGCCCCCTGCTATTGTAAGATCATTCAACAACAAATGAACATTATGTTTCACAAATTATGTTTATATGACAAAGTATAGCAGAAATCTTGTTAACACAGTAATGAGTATACTATAGTCATCAATTATAATTGTATGTAGTATTAGATCTACATACAAAAAATGTCAACACATTGAAGTTGAATTTCAGGTACCATTTTATTTGAGAAAGTCACTTTAACCTTTTGAACCCGAAATCCCGCTATAGCGGTTCATGCAAAAAGTGCAGCTCCAGATGAGCCGGCTCGTATATAACGAGCCTTCTCATCAGGATCTGCACTTTTTGAAAGTAATTTTCATATTTCTTAGAACAAAAACACCCCCTTTTCATAAATGGACGAATCTGAAAATCATTTTGTGACCATTGGATTGGTCGGAACATTAGCATATTACAGTCCATTCCAGTTCCTTAGGGCTGAAATGGTTAATAACATAGAGTTACCTCCCATGGTCTAACTCTAACCTTAGGCTGTAACCTTCTGCAAATTCTGGATATTTTCCAATACTCATTATAACAATTAACAAACTACAGCACGTAGAAATCCACACCTTTCAACAAAATGAATGCAAGTTAATGTGTTGTGTATGTTCACATACCTGTCTATGGTATATAAGCCAATATTTTCAATAATTGAAACAAATTCGACGTCAGATCTATAAAGATTCAGAGCCAAGAATCCAACATGTGAAACTGTGAATGAGTAGTATTTTCATTCGGCAATCATCGGCCTTTACGGTTACACTATTGATAAGGTTATGGGAAACGGTGAATGCTTTGCAACTGATACGCCGTGCTGATTGGACGGCTAACTCGCTAAGTCCATTCCGCAGACAGGGGTGTAGTATCGATCATTTTAAAGGGACTGCGTCTACTCGGAGAATCCAAGTTAAATATTGGAGGGAGTAGACTCGTTCATTTTAAAGGGACTGTGTCTATTCATTATGAGTTAAACATTGGAACTGCTTCTACTTCCGCATCATTTGTGGCTGTGACTGGAGAAATGGGTCTTATGGGATTTGTGACCAGTGTAGCTCCTGGTCAAATAACATACTCATGTAGCCTGATATAGAGAATAGTAGGTTAGTGCCGTGAATGGGAAACAATATCTGGCAAGGCTCAGGAAACGGGATGGGCGAGGCTCTGCCGAGCACATCCCGTTTCCGTGCCGCGCCAGATATTTTTTTCCATTCACGGCACTAACATACTATTATATTTATCCTGTCAACACATACAAATGGCTTTAAAATGCAAAAAAATAATCCCAGAAACCGCACATATTCATACGCAGTGAGTAGGTCGTATTGACAGGATATCAAAAATGTGTCACGGCACCGTGTTTCACGGCACATACGCACCGTGTTGACGGGATAAAACGATCTTTATCCCGTCCACACAGTGCATATGTGCCGTGAAACACGGTGCCGTGAAACATTTTTGATATCTAGTCAATACTATTTTTGCATTTTACAGCCATTTGTAGGTGTTGACGGGATAAATAGAATAGTAGGTTAGTGCCGTGAATGGAAAAACATATCTGGCGCGGCACGGAAACGGGATGTGCTCGGCAGAGCCTCGCTCATCCCGTTTCCTGAGCCTTGCCAGATATTGTTTCCCATTCACGGCACTAACCTACTATTCTCTATATATTGCTCGTTAGAAGCACGACTGATGTTACATTTATGGAATGGTGAACAGTGCAGATCCTGATCAGACTGTGCGGGTGCACATGCTAATCTGGATTTACACTGGTCGCAATTCCCATAAGCCCCATGTATCCAGACACATCCACATATCAATTAAGGTTTGAAAATGCATGACTTACTCACCGACTAGGACAGCTTGGCGATATTATTGAAGACTATATATTGGTTCCAACACGTAGAAAATATAAACAAGTTAACCCTTAGACCGCTATCTTAATTTTTTGTCGTATGCTGTTTATTTTCTATTTTCCATTTTTATCATCAAAAGCATGCTTGACAGCATTTTAGAATAATTTACAATATGCTTTGACAGCACTTCATAATCATTTTCCATTGGACACGATTCTGAAGTGCTGTCAAACCATGTTTTTATTGAGAAATAAGGCAATATATAAAAGCAAAAGTAGACGACAGTTGTTGTGAGTAGCGGTCTAAGGGTTAAATACATATAGTATCGTGCAAGTAACACTGCAAATGCACTCGTATGTGTGGTTATATACCCGGGGGAATACATATAGTATCGTGCAAGTAACACTACAATTGCACTCGTATGTGTGGTTATATACCCGGGGGAATACATATAGTATCGTGCAAGTAACACTGCAATTGCACTCGTATGTGTGGTTATATACCCGGGGGAATACATATAGTATCGTGCAAGTAACACTGCAATTGCACTCGTATGTGTGGTTATATACCCGGGGGAATACATATAGTATCGTGCAAGTAATGCAATTGCACTCAGTATGTGTGGTTATATACCGGGGGAATACATATAGTATCGTGCAAGTAAACACTACAATTGCACTCGTATGTGTGGTTATATACCGGGGGAATACATATAGTATCGTGCAAGTAACACTACAATTGCACTCGTATGTGTGGTTATATACCCGGGGGAATACATATAGTATCGTGCAAGTAACACTACAATTGCACTCGTATGTGTGGTTATATATACCCGGGGGACTACATATAGTATCGTGCAAGTAACACTGCAATTGCACTCGTATGTGTGGTTATATATACCCGGGGGATTTAGTGTCTGCTGTACGTGAGACCCGCCATGCGATTTTGTACCTAAGAACATGTGTGATATTTCATGAAATATATTTACAAAATTTACGAATATAAGCTATGCAAATTTCGTCATCTTTGGACGTCATTCTGGACGTCATTTATGGTAAATATATTTCATGACGTGTCTCAATTATGTATCTCTTATACCATCTTATGAAGCCATCAGCGTGTGCAGACAATCCGAGTGTAGCTACAAATATTGCTTCTGACCACAATTCCAAAATTGAACTGGGCCAGCGGAGGAAGGTGTCTAACTCCATCAGGGACTAAACTCCTTCTTCCACTGAATCCTCTGGGAGATGGTGGGGGCATATGCACAATAAATAGCCTGCACACCCACTTAATATGACCAGGGTCTGCATTGTCCGCTACCCACTAGAATGAGAACCGAAAATTGTCGTCTGCCGTTGTTGTCAAGTTGATCTTGTCCTCTTTCTCAACAAAAAAAACATGATTTGGCAGCATTTTAGAATCATTTCCACAAACATGTTTGGAAGTGAACAATAAACTAAAATTAAATACAGAGGTCCCAATTATAAACGTAAAAAAAAAACGTGTTTACCGTATAATGATATGTGAATGGAGACATGGGACTTATGGGTTTTGTGATCAGTGTAGCTCCTGATCAAGTAGCACACAATCACTCCTCATGCTCCTATAACCTGATGACGTATGGAACGCCAAATCTACATAAACTCAAATAATTAATGCTAGCTTCAAATAATTAGTGCTCTCTCTAATTCTATTAGTGCTCTCTCAATTTCAATTAGTGATCTCTCTAATTGAATTTGTGCTCTCTCTAATTGAATTTGTGCTCTCTCAAATTCAATTTGTGCTCTCTTTAATTCAATTAGCGCTAGCTGTAATGATAATTAATAGAGAGAGCACAAATTGAATTAGAGAGAGCACAAATTGAATTAGAGAGAGCACACATTGAATTAGAGAGAGCACAAATTGAATTAGAGTAGAGAGAGCACAAATTGAATTAGAGAGAGCACAAATTGAATTAGAGTAGAGAGAGCACACATTGAATTAGAGAGAGCACAAATTTGAATTAGAGAGAGCACAAATTCAATTAGAGAGAGAGCACAAATTCAATTAGAGAGAGCACTAATTGAATTAGAGAGATCTCTAATTGAATTAGAGAGAGCATTAACTGAATTCGTGCTAGCTCTATATTATTTGCAGAGAGCTCAAAAACACATACATTTAATGCTCTCTCTAATTCAATTAATAGTGCTCTCTCAAATTCAATTAGTGCTCTCTGATCTCTAATTGAATTAGAGAGCATTAATTGAATTCGTGCTAGCTCTATATTATTTGCAGAGAGCTCAAAAACACATACATTTAGTGCTCTCTCTAATTCAATTAGTGCTCTCTCAAATTCAATTAGTGCTCTCTCTAATTCAATTTGTGCTCTCTCAAATTCAATTAGTGATATCTCAAATTCAACTAGTGCTCTCTCAAATTTAATTCATGCTCTCTCTATTAATTAAATTGAATTAGAGAGAGCTCAATTTGAATTAGAGAGAGCACACATTGAATTAGAGAGATAACTAATTGAAATTGAGAGAGCACTAATAGAATATAATTTCGAATTTTTTTCTGGGTGGTGGGGGGGGGGACAGATACCCCTAGAATACTCGCCTGCATATTCAAATTGGCTAGCTACGCCCCTGTATGTGATGTTAAAAATGAAGAATCTATGAATAGTTAAACATGTTAAAGGTGCGTGAGGTAAAAATTCCGTCACATTCCAGACACGTGTACTATTTTGTTCCGTTTGTCTGAGTGTTTATTCAAGTTATTTATCATTTACATACATCAAAGTTATTACTAATTGTAACGTTTACCTACCCGTTTTATAGTCCAGAAGCTTTATTTTCCCCATTCGTCAAGGGTCATTCATTATATGATAGTCAATAAACCACAAGTGGACTGTCCGATTTACGATAACGAATGTAAACACTGTAGTATTTTGTAGGAGAATGGAAAATAACCAGATCTGATAAAACGAAGTTAGTTTCAGTGCAGATTCTCGCTAAAATGATAACGAGTTTTCCACAAATAGGTTTAACTTTTCCGTACTCAATAACGTGTTTTCTTTGTTTTAAGTTGCTTTAATAATTTAATCACGTTTTGTACACATGTTTAGCTATTAATATGTGGCTGTTACTAGAGAATTGGGGCTTGTGCGACGTGTAACCTGACGTGTGTAACTCCTGATCATATAGCACACTCATGTAGCCTGATAACGCTCTATATTGCTTGTTAGAACCATGGCGGGTGTTTCATTGATGGAAATGCGAACAGTGCAGGTCCTGATCAGACTGCGGATGCACAGGCTGATTTGGATCTACACTGGTCGCAAAATACATAAGTCTCCTTTCTCCAGTGACAGTCACATATAGTAGAGTAATGTATTCACTTACGACAGCAGAGGTCATTAGGATCATGGATAAACAGCGTGGACAGAGCATGAACGCAAGGAATATCCAATCGGATTTCCTTGCTTCTAGTGCGTGTGGTATTGGCGCAATCAATACAGCCACATTCCATAACGTCCGCTAGCAACCGAGGGAGAAAGATATATATACATGCGAACATAAACAGAACAAACATTCGGAGAACGGACGGATATCATACAATACTATTATTCAGGTTATACGACTGTTATTCAGGTAAGCATTTATATTGGCGTATATATCTATAGACTCTTGGGGAAAACTGTTCATTGATAAATAAATAAATAAATAGTGAATTTTACACGATTAATGTTAGCCCTTGTAATAACCCGCTTTGACGGTAATATGTTGATTGATTATTGATATTACAAATCCTGAGTGACCACAACTTTTGTCTCCGCCCGTACTGAAAATTGTTGCATGAAATATGGTTCCGCTTGGATTGCCTTTGAACAGACAAATATCATTGGTGGAAACCCACCAAATTATTAATCCTAACATGTTTTCAATTTTCAGACGAACATTGTGAAAAATATACTGGCAGTTAATGAGAAGTTATTGTAGTGTCACCTGGAGTTGCCAGTGTTTATGCGGAATTTCCGTCACTAGAATTGTAGAAAACTGCTATACTGTTTATTGCTATTCACATTTTAGAACATATTATAAACGTTTAAAACAACATGACTTCAACAGTGTACAGTAGTAACTGTCTCCTCGTTCATAAGAAATGTATATGATTTTAAATTAAAAAGTTATTTACTGATTTGATAAGAAAACGAAACTTAAGAGGACAATGTTTATTATGAAATCAGTCGAATAGTTTAATAAATATCATATCACAAATGTTATATTATAGTTATTGCATAATATCATTGTGATTAAATACATACTGACCACATGTCTTTTCTACAGCTCTCTCTGACCTTGCTTATTTATTACACTAGTGTATTGTGATATACTACGGTTAACTATTGGAATGACTTGAAATCTAATAATTAGTATTTAAATATCAGTAGCTTGTCGTTTTCACATGGTATGTGTATACTGTATATATGTGTGTTTTCGATATTGTATCATGTCTGTTAAACGATATATACTAATTTCTCCTAAACTTGGAATCACTGTTCTTTTATGCTTATCAGGTATTGTTTAATGCAAAGATGAATACGTCATTCGGGACATCGACTGATTGGGAGATCTTCTACCAACACGATCAGGATGAAGCATTCCTAAAACGACTATCGGTTTATGCAACTCTACGATCTGGTGATACATGTACAAAGGAAGACAGGGGAAAACGTCAGTTCCGCTCCCTGGGAAACGTGCTTAGTGATTGGGCAGTATCCGGCACCGATGGCGACGATAGTACAGACGAGGCCTACGAATCCGGTAGTCCACAGGAGTATGGTGTACCACAGCAAGAATTGCTTGTGAAAGGTAAACGATACATTAATTAAGCAAACTATAGTCATTTCATTTATGTATAAATATTGCGGTGGCGAACGTATTTGAATATTTGCTACACAAAAGAGAGTATGTAGTACGTACAACAACATGCAGATGATAGCATATTTGCATGTTTGAAATTATGACAGGTGTATCCTGAGACCAACCCATGCATTTGTTAATTCACGTATGTTAGTATTTATTCACTGATCATGAATGCATAATTAGTGTCCCGTGTGAACTGGTTATAACATTCGTTTCGCTGCATTGTGTGAACTGAATTATGATCTTCATTTCATGTGCGTAATTATCCAATGTTTATAATGATCACATGATGATTTATTGTTATGTGTCACTTTTGTTTGCTTTCGTTGACACAATTTCACAATGCAGACTAGTGCTACTTATAAAGTGAATGATTCTACACAAAAACGATAGTGTATAGGAGAAACATACAACACACGTACATGTCTCTAACTATAGTCACCATCAAGGTGGATAGCTTTAAAAGCAACTATATTCACACACTATTCAAAACTGCAATATTTATAAATACAATGTAGTTTCATATTAGAAAGATCCAGGGTGCAAATGTAAGTGTGAGATTGGTACATTTGATAGCCACATGACAACCATGTAAGTATTGTCATTGCATACTACAGACTATACTAATTTGGATAAGTCATTCCATTGCATTTTAGCCATTTCCGTTCAGCAGTAAGATGAACCTTAGTACCTATCATTTATGTTTCACTAACATATTTTAGACATGATGGCAGTGGATGATATTTTTTTTCAAGTTAATATACATTCACTGACAAAATTACCCGTTGACAGTTAGTATGCTAAGCATAAATGAGCATTACCCATATAGCTAATTGAAAGCAACAGTCTATAAGATATTATAGTTATCAGTCTGATGTACATGTACTGATGTTTGTGTGTGAGTGTCTATTGAAACTCGCCATGTTAACACATACATACCACACATCATAACTATCATTTTAATGCACGGTTATATTCACAATGTTTAAGTATATTGGAGGTTCTGTTTGGTGTTCTTTGGCTAGTCTTTAATATGTGAATCCAAATAAAACGTATTCCAGGACTCTAATGGCAAACTTACAATGGATAAATGTTAGTCTAAATAGGCATGCGATTCATTAATTGTTAAAGATACAGCCGTTCTTCGTTACGTCATTATACAATGCATCGTTAAGTATCTCAAGACTATCATTCTGAAATTGACCAATGAGTTTTAATGCATACATACAAACAGAGCCTCACTTGTTTGCCATGGACATGTTGCTAAACAATATTTCTTTCAGGATCCATACCTTGAGGAGTGGATTTTTCAACTGATTCTAATAATAGAGACGCCCGCAGGCGCCGTTTGGAACACAGCCAAGTATCTAATTTGGCTGTAAGAGGTTATGGATGTTCCATACCATGTACATGTATTGATAATTGTACAACTGTTCATTGCTTGGAATCTGGTTGATTGTGAACTATGTACTTACCACAGTATGACTGCTCATGTACACTTGATAACACAATGCACATGATTAGACGATGTATTGCAAGACAACATGCATAGTTATTTATAAATGATTAGCAGAACAAATCTGAGCGTAAATGGTGCCTGCTATTTGATACAGATTCCAACTTAGACAGATTGTATAATTGTCAAACAAACGTTGTTGACTACATAAACATGTATACTGTCGATAATAACTATTATCGTTTTAAAATAATTCTCCAACATTTCCATAACTAAGTTTTCTCTTTTATAACACAACAATTAATACGCGTGTGCAACGTAGTATCTCAAGTGGCCATATAACACCACACGAAACAAGCAACGAGATACATGATGATCACCGAATACAACTATTGAACAAAGCTTTTTTTTCTTCTGTTACTGACACAAATACATTTACATCATCTCATATGTAATGTTATGCGTGTAATAACAGTACCACTGACAAGTTGGTACGTGCACATATCCGTATTTAAAGATAAAATAATGCATATAAATTAGACATTCAAAACTGTCTGTTCCACGTTTTGCTGCGGACGAACTTTTGGCCATTAAACACATTAAATCTTAAAAATATTTAAATACAAGTACTTTTTCATCAATAACACAACAGTGATTCCGTCAAATATTGATTTTATTGCGAAAAATATTTTCGTATGGGAATTTAACATGCCAGTGGGGGCTAAAAATATATATTTGTTTAATTTTTTTTTTTATATATATATATGTCGACTGATTTTCAAAATCTAACTTTTGTTTTCTTAGTTACATCATTTCCGAACTATATAGACAGGTTTCTGAGTCAATTCCCATCACTTTTCTTTTTTACTCCTCCCCCAGCATGTCCACCTATTTTCCAACCATAGGAAAATCGTTAAATTTCGCTATAAAATCATTATTTCATGGAATTTCATCAAACAAAAAAATTATTTGGGGACGGTGACTGTTTTGTTATTGCTGAGAAAGTACTTACATTTAAATATGTTTTATATTTAATGTGTTTAACAGCCAAAAGTTTGTCGGCAGAAAAACGTGGAACAGACAGTAAATTGTTTTAATCAATAACAATTACATCCATATTATTTTTGTCTCCCATTTCCTCAATGTATTAACACAGTCGTCTTATTTACAGGCTTCGACGTTGACCCTCGAATCACTCCGGGATTCAAGTACACCGTGAGATATGCAGATACCAGGGAATACCTCTTCAATGGCGAGGCCAGACATCTGGAAACTATTGGGCGTGGTTACGGCAAACGGTTAACATTCCAAGGGCATTGTCTTAACAGGAATGACTCTTATTTCTGGTCAGATAGTAGTCCGGGTGGGTTTGCATTCAACATCGCTGCAGTTAGCGATGGTGATACATTTTCTATCATCGATTCAGAATGTCAAGTAGTCGGTGAGCTGACAGTTCGGAAGGTTGACTTCCCACAGATTGAAAAAGACACAATCATTGAAAACGGTGGTATTGTAAAAGAGGTAACTGTAAAAATCGCTTGTTCCATAAACTATTTCGTCAGTCGTTGCATCTTGGTTGACATTTTTAATAAGCACGATGTTGAAATTGTCGAAGGTGTTGCACAACTGGTGAAGAAGAGAGGAAACAAGTATGCCTCTGTCAGAAAGATCACAGATGTACATTTAACCAAATTTGGAAAATGTTCTTTGGTTGCTGATCCATGAAAATGTATATGCATGCCGTGTCAATTTGCTTGAATTTTCACGATTTGGATACCGGTGTATGATATAGATCGAATGCAGCTGTCAGATGGTATGCACATTTGACGACACACACGTTTCTGAAGCTCACTTGCCTTGAAGTTCCAACTTCAATGATTGATTTACAGTTTTTCAATTGATAATTGTAAGGCATGAAACAAACATACCCAATTTATTTCTTATGGATCTTTCATACTTTTATCAGTAATAGTATTGGTGGTTGCTCCAACTTATGAAAATGAGTCAAAATAAACAACTTTAAGTCAATAAGATGTGCACATACTGCATGTATACGACGGCTTTGCTATAAGGTACTGTACATCAATTATGGCTATCACTGGACAAATAGGGCTTATGAGATTTGTGACCAGTGCAACTCTTGAATAATCGTACTCCTGTAGCCTGGTAATGATCTATTTTGCTTGTTAGAAGCATGACTGGTGTTTCATTGGTGTAATGGTGAGCAGTGCCGATGCTCAGGCTGATGATACTGTGCGGATTCACAGGCTGATCGAACAGGAAATGTCTGTAACGCAGGGCGCTTTACAAAGTAAGTCAAAGTAAGACGTTCTGTGTTACAGACAGAACATTCGGTTTTATGCTGATCTGGATCTACACTGGTTGCAAAAGTCATAGACCAGATTCATCCAGTCACAGCCACAATGAATAATGTTATTTCATTGTAAATAACCATTTACTTACACCTGGCATATACCAGTATACGACACATGATGTTTTAATGGGGTGTTTTCTTTATTCTATTTGATATTCTATTGACGTGTATAATACTTGTCTATTAGTGTATGTTCCGGATGTGTCACACGGAATTCCATATCTTTCATTGTCTAGAGTGTATTTGTTTGAGAATTTATCATGATAGTTTACCATTGTTATATTGAACATAATATCGCTATGAACAGAGGTTTGTAATATTCAAATACGTTATTGAACTTTCTTTCTGATTAACACTGATCAAATTCATTCAACTGTACCACATTTCAGGGTGTCTCATAATAGGTGATGCTGTTTGAATTTGCAATAACTTCTTCATGAAGAATGCAACGTTTACGCTGAACACAAAATGTAATATTACATATACACATATTAAGATGTGTTTGTTTTCTGACATATAATACGTACACATTATAATGTTCATCTTTATAGCATATTTCACATATGACGTTCTCGTGTGTGATGACGACACGTCGTCACAAAATTGCTTAACATTTCTTATAGTATATTCTCATGTTTTCATGGAGATATTACGTAATTCTCTATTGATAGCCATTGTGCTTACATGTATCGACAGTATTTGATGTAGATGTATCTACTGTCATTTTAATATCCTCAGAGATAAAAATCAGAATGAGCGACAGTCACTATAATATGACACACAGAAATAGCCACCGAACGTTGCTTCGTTTTTTGATGATACAGCATCGATTTTGACTTCGAATATCCTACAATACCTGCATCCTTGTTATATAATATGTATGTTTTCAGTCAAAACTGGGCCAGCGCATTGTTAGAACAAGCAATATATAGTAAGAGTCGGTAGCCAACTATAAACCTAGTGATTTCATGAAATGCTGGTGTCTCCGTAGTGACGTTTTTCGTTGATATAGCTACTTATTACACGCAAACGGTTTGTCCAAAAGTGTGTTCTTATTTTCAAAACAAACGTAGAAAACATTTTATCACGAATGTCCGAGAACTATAACTAGCTGGGAAATGTCATGTGCAAACCCATTGAATATATAATATAGTTGTAATGGAACTGTCAAGAAGTCTACCTTTTACCCCTAACTAACTGGAATGGATTGTGATATGTAATTAATTTTGTAACCAATCCAATCGTTACAAAATGATTTTCAGACTATCCCATTTATGAAAAGGGTGTGTTTTTGTTATCAAAAATATGAAAATTACTTGCAAAAAGTGCAGATCCTGATGAGACGGCTCGACACGGCTCATCTGGATCTACACGTTTTGCGAATACCACTTTATACAGGTATGTGGTGTTGAAAGAGTTATTATATATGCTTTCACATTAAATTATTAAACATATTTACATGATAATTGTAACCCTTGTATTAATAATCAAACGTTGATGTGTATTGTGTTATCGTTATATTTACATATGCATGTAGCATGTGATTAATATGCCATTGTTAAATAAAATGTTAATGTTTTCATTAAATTGAGTTTGTTCATTTTCTTTTACCAGTTCAATAGGGAGTTGGACTCAGAGAAGATAGTGTTACCAATTTACGTTCTTGGAGAATATTTGAAGAAAATAACAAATGTTAACAGCCTTTCGAACATATGTGTATATGGTAAATGCAACGAGTCTCAGATATACTTAGAATGTCGAAAGTTACATGTTACGCGAGCAACACTATCAGAAATATATAAATTGTAAGTGCAGTTTTCTACGGTACATATTATCACAGTCACCAGTATTGCCCCGCTGAACTGGACTTCACTGGTGTGAGTTTAACTTTACATGAACATGATGAAAGACACTGCAACATTCGAAGGTACGGGGACACACATGAAATCAAACGAGCCTTACTGTGTGCATGTGTCGAAATGACAATGATATCGATCAAGGATTGGCAAAATAATACAATCACTGTAATCATGCACGGGGAGACACTTAATTTGAACAGGCGTCACATTGCATTCATATTCGATGTCGGATGCGATGATGTTAGCTTAATCTTGCAAGAAAATGTTAAGAAAGTCATGATAATCACCAGATACCACTACCAGCAAAATATACATTGTAAGTGTAGTAGTATTCCCCGCATTTCGGTATTGTCTACAGTACTTGCATCTGAATATTCCTGAGATATTGAAATTACAATAAATAGTAACTGGAAAATAACAATTCTATAAATAGAAAGCTGCGGCTAAAGCCACAGTCATGACACAAAAGCCTCGTGATCATACACACACAAAAAAAAGAGATAAAATGTGCATTTCTTTCGAAATTGCAGTCCAGTGATTAGGAAAACAATGACACCGCTGGAAGAATGCAGTGAGCATGGTTTCACCATTACATCTTAAAGGTCATGTATCTCAGATATACGCAGAAATGGTGAAACAGATTTATAAAACTATTGTTAATCTTAGCTTTGTATCGTATTTCTGAAGCCATGTGTACATATGGGTCTCCTGATTATAATACTGAAAAATAACTAGTGTTGCAAACTCTAGTTATTGTGTCTCTAATGGAAGCATCTTTGTAAATGTGGTATTGCATGATTATTTCACAACAAAATCATTTTATTTAATGTTTTTCATTACTGCTACTAAATTATTTCCGCTGTTTATTATGGTTTCTGATAGTAAACATTTGAACATAACACAAACTGTTTTGGGAATTCAGTCGCATATTCAAATTGTACGCTTAGTTGATATAGGATATTTGCAGTGAATGAAGCCAACACTTACATATTGAATGTCTCCATTATCTGAGACACGGAGAGGTTAATATTTTACCGATGAGTTAATTGTGTCTTTACATTAGATAGCATCACATTCACCGGCCATCATTATAGGAATGAATGGCTTTTTTGTGGAATTTATCGGGGTCTAAACTTGGAAAAGTCGCGGGAATACTGGACGAAGGCCGGAAGGCTTCGTCCAGTATTCCCGCGACTTTTCCAAGTTTATATCCCCGATAAATTCCACAAAAAGGCCATTCATTCCTTATAATTCCAGCATTTGAAATAAATTCATCAAGAAAATGTGTTTATTTTCCGTTTTCTTAAGAATTATTTTAACTGCGCCTGACGGTTACGGAAAGTAGTTCGGCATGGAGTTTACTGGGATATAAATTCTGGACAGAGACTTGCTACAGACCAATCAAATGCTAGGGAATTGTGTAAATATGTTTGTGCTGGAATTATAGCTGTTATATTTGCCATTATAATTATGTCAATTTGTTTGTTCGTTATCGTCTTACATTGCACGTTCCTGAATTGTGTGGCGTGTCACTGAGAGAACTTATATCATGCCATGCCGGACGATTATCTTCTAAATGAATATTTCATTGGAGCCGGTGATATCATCAGCAGTCATCTAACTGACCTGTTTAACAGGATGTTTAATTATTGCCAATTGCCAGAAACTTGGACGCGCGGAATACTAATTCCTCTGTATAAGCTGGGAGACGATTCAAATGTGAACAATTACCGTGGAATAATGCTGATCAGTTGTCTCGCAAAACTATTTACACGCATATTGAATAAACGTATGAGCAACTGGAGTAACACAAACGATATTCTATCTGATGCACAATTTGGATTCCGTAAAGGTGGATCCACAGTGGATGCTGCATTTGTGTTACACAGTATCATAAAACAATATTTGAATAGAAATAGGCGCCTATACTGTACGTTCGTAGATCTCACAAAGGCCTTTGACTCCATTAATAGAAATGCTCTGTGGTATAAATTAAACAAACTAGGTGTGAACGGCAAAATGCTACGAATAGTGCGAGCCATGTACAACGCCTTAAAATGTAACATTCGACACTGCGGCGCATATTCAGGCTATATGGATATATCACTCGGGTTGAAACAGGGGGAGATAATGTCTCCTCTGTTGTACTCCTTATTCGTGGAAGACATAGACTTGCCCCAGCAGTTCCCCATGTCTAACAATAGACGATATTTCACTTATCTTACTCATTTTCGCGGACGACATGGTGATTATGGGTGAAACCCCCCAAGAATTGCAACACAAAGTGGTTATATTTAGAAAACGAGGCAGAACTACGAATTCTGTATTACAAGGGAAACCAACTATGTAACGTAGTCAACTTTAATTATTGAGGAGTGACATTTAATTACACAGGTTCCTTAATTTACACTAAACAAACATTAGTCGGTAAAGGTTTGACAGCCATGAACACATTATTAAACAAAACCAAAACCTATGAACTATCCCCCAAAACGCTATGTCAGTTGTTTGATTCATCCGTGCTCGCCATCCTCAATTATGGGATACGGACATAATCTCCTCCCCGGACATAATCCCCCCATGCTTTTTGACACAGGAGGACACAACCCCCCCCCCCCCCCCCCCGTCTAAAATACAGGTAGGACATAATCCCCCATAAAAAAAACCCAGTTAGGACATAATCCCCCCATTCAGATTCAAGGTAGGACAAAATCCACCCCCATATAAAAACCCAGGTAGCACATAATACCCCCCCCCCACCCCGCTTTGTCATATATGTCTATATTATACGGTCAATTTGATCTTAATTGTTTGAATCATTGATTTCTTGATGCTATTGTGGTTTCTTGATTATTCAACTGATGTTTTTATGCCACCGGGTTTCGAAGAAACGGGTGGCATATAGTGTTTGGACTGTCCGTCCGTCCTTCCGTCTGTCCGTCTGTCCATCTGTCCATCTGTCTGTCCGTCCGTCACACTTTTCGGTTAACCAATTTGTCACAGTTTCTCAAATATGCTGCAGGTGGCATCCCTTGTTAACATTAATATTCCTTAAATTGATAATTGATCACTTGATTAGTTCTCAAACTGGTTTATCTGATCTCTTTAATCAAGCTAATTTAAATATGATCGGTTTTCAAATTGGTTTCTTTGATGCTCTTTCACATCATGTTAATCAGGCTAATTTAATTATGATTATTTGTTATTAAGTAGTTGATAATTATCTCACTCAAGCCTACTCACTCATTTAAGGTGTTAATTAACGTATGCATATACGTATGTATATACATTTCAGTAAACATGGTGGGAACAAACCAGATGCGGTCCTCGCGGTGTAGCCAGACACCTACGACACCAACAAAGAGAAGATCATAACCAAATAAAACAAACTTAGTCCCCCCTCCTCGGGGACAAGGCATCGCTGGTGTCTACCACCCACTCAGTGGGTGGTGGCCTAGGCCTCTGTGGACCCGACATCGGGTCGTTTACTCTGTGTTCTGTGTTGCATACTGGGCAGTGTCATGCTATATGCGCCTTGGGTTCTGTGGCGGAATGAGCTGCCTGGGGTTTGCCAGTGGCGGCCTTGTGGGTGGCTTGGGCATGACTTGCCTGGCTCCTCGTCGCTGCGGGTGGCGGTTGCGGTGCGGAGCCTCCGGTTGTCACTGGCTGCGGTGTCCCGGTCTGCTGTGGGTGGGTCGGTGGCTATATATAAACATTGGTGTATACATAAACATGGAATTCCTGTAGGTATTTCCCTATTTATTACGGCGCGTCGCTATAGTCATGATCGATATATTGCGATTGACAAAACAGTTTCTCATACTGGAGCAGTGGGTAAACTGGCGGCCAACGATGGCATTTGATTTTAATTTTGCACTGCATGCGTTCGATCCTCACTTTGGCCATTATATATTTTTTTAAATATTGTTTTTGTGTTTTATTTTGAATGCATCTTTATTACATGTAGCAACAATTGACATGGTAATTATGAACCACATGCATCCACGTTTATTTATTTATTTGTTTATTATCTGAAGTGAGAGGTTTATTTTTCGACATGGTGTTCTCCGTAACATATTTGCATTTGTGAGTCGAGGTGGACTTTCACAATAACACACGAATGTGCAGAATGCATTTCACAATGATTAGGTTCAAAGTGAAGTGTTTTATAATGTGGTGTAAAAGTAAATGCATGACTGTTTCGGGATGTGTGCGTTACCTCTGGCGCCAAAATAGTAAAAGCGAGAGAAAAATGTATGCCTTTGGCAGGATTCGAACTCACGACCGTCCGATCACCAAACAGCAGATCTACCCACTAGAACACTAAACGATGTTACTAATATCAGCAATTATATCGAATGTTAATGCGTTTGCGCTGATATACAAATACCATGTCTACAACATATGACGTAAACTATTTAAAAATAACACGTGTTTACAATAATATTTACAATAATAACGCGCCAGCTCAAAGCGGTACACCTCTAGTAACGCTATTATTTATGGTGTGCTCGCCATATTTCCGCTTTATATCACACGCTATTTTCGTATTATCAAATATTGGTTGCATGTCGTACATACAGATAATTGTATATTGCGCAGGGTCTACACTAGTTCGCTGATTGACTGCAATAACGGTATGCTGAACTGGACATCCAACGTAAAACAGTTGTTGTATGAGTATGGTTTTGGTAATGTGTGGGGAGGTCCTGAACGTGTTGCACCAACGATATTGATTAGTATGTTTAAACAAAGACTAGTAGACTCATTCGTACAAAAGTGGCACAGTGACATGGATACAAATAGAGTGTTAGTGTTGTACAAACATATACAAAATACATTTCAGTATGAAAAGTATTTGAATATGATTCCTAACAAAAAGTTACGGGCATTCATGACTAGATTACGTTTATATGCACATAATTTACGTATTGAAACTGGACGTTATGGTCATCAAAGTGTAGATCGTCATTTAAGATACTGTTTGTTATGTGATACAAATGACTTGGAAGATGAGTTTTACTTTGTACTTACATGTCCGATATACAGTGAAATACGACGACAGTATATTAGCAGATTTTATACCACTCAACCGAGTGTGTACAAACTTGCATTGCTGCTACAGGATGTTAGGAAGCATATTGTTACAAAACTGTGCAAATATTTACAACAAGCTTTTAATTTGCGTAATTCTCTCACTATGGCATTGCATAGATAGTTCATCCTCATTACAGACATCGAAGAGCTAGGCCCGCGCTCATAGAGCTTTCTGAGCACGTACTCGGGATGTGTGCGCGAGGTCGAGATGGGTGATTGGTCGTGACGGAGCACAGCTCAGCACCGGCTGATCTCGCTTCCCGACTTCGGTCATTAGAACGAGATGCGTGATCGGAAATATTAATAATCGCGCGCCATACAACATGTTATATTAGTATATCCAAATTACAGAACACGAAGAGCTAGACCCGCGCTTATAAAGCTTTCCGAGCACGTACTCGGGACGTGTACGCGGGGTCGAGATGGGGGATTGGTTGTGCCTGAGCATGGCTCAGCATCGGCTGATCTCTCTTCCCGACTTCGGTCGCGGGAACGAGATGCGTGATCGGAAATATTTATAATCGCGCGCCTTACAAAATGTTATATTATTTCATGACAAATAAGTTTGAATAATTAGAATCATTTAATATGTTTATATAAAAATGACATCGTATTTACAGGACTAGAAACTGTATAGTTTACGTCAAATAAAATATTCTTCTTCTTCTTCATGTCTCGAAATGTCCTTGTGAGTAGGAAAATCGATGGTTGTCGAAATCTGAGAGTTATGTAGACGTAAGCAAGAAACATCTACGAAATATAACAGTCGTTCTGTATCGTAACAACATAATAATTATTTTCTTTATTCAAATTTCCAATAATGCCATGATTTGATCCGTTCTACAAGTCTGTATATATCAGGGGTTGGAATTTTCAGGATATACAAATTCCTGAAATCAGGATTTGAGGTTCCTGATCATTTCAGAAAAATACTAACATTTCAACATGGAAAGCACACTTTCACACATTAGTGGGTGCAAAGATATGTTTGCTTAGCCATTTTCAGGAGTTAGCATCTGGAACTGTTCCGACCCCTGTTATATATAGTAATTGCGAAATGAACAATAACCAGTAGCCGATTTCATCAACATTGCAAAGTATACTTATCTAGCAAAGTATACTTTGAGGGAGAAATTTTCAATTTAAGGATAAATTTATTAATGTTTATTATACTGAATTTTTTACATTATCACAGCCATTTTCGCTGTGATAATGTAATAAATTCAGTATAATAAATCTGCATACTTTTAATCATCAAATATATCAGTGGTTAGTTCTATATGAAATAATGCATTTTGGGGAAAATAAATAATTACTCCCTCAAAGTATACTTTGCTAGAAAAGCATACTTTGCCATGTTGGTGAAATAGGCTACAGGTATGTCAACTAGAACACAGATACATACACACCAATATAAACAACGAGATGCCATACTGGTTTTGCTGATACAATTAAGTAAATCAAATGATTCTGTGGACAGTGAAGAATGAAGTGAATGCCCCACAGAACATTAATACCAATGACATTCCAACGAAATGTTCGTCCAAGTAAATAGGGAACAAAACACAAAGAAACACTAACAAAACAAATCACAGGAGAAAGTCATGATCAAGTGAGCCATAATAATTGCCGAACGCGACTACCAGAACAGATGTATACACTGCACAGCGGCTGTAAACTTTCCATTTGTGTCTAGGTATGCACCAATAATTCCAGCACAAAAATATTTACACAATTCCCTAATATTTCATTGGTCCGTAGCAAGTCTCTGTCCAAAATTTATATCCCAGTAAACTCCCATGCCGAACTACTTTCCGTAACCGTCAGGCGCAGTTAAAATAATTCTTAAGAAAACGGAAAATAAACACATTTTCTTGATGAATTTATTTCAAATGCTGGAATTATAAGAAATGAATGGCCTTTTTATGGAATTTATCGGGGATATAAACTTGGAAAAGTCGCGGGAATACTGGACGAGGCCTTCCGGCCTTCGTCCAGTATTCCCGCGACTTTTCCAAGTTTATACCGCGATAAATTCCACAAAAAGGCCATTAATTCCTATAATATTGTCAAAGCGATAACAAAAACGCATCCTAGCATCGGATGCAGCGAAACCCAGTGTAAAAAAAATGCGGTGTGCAAATATAACCATTACAAGCAGAGTGTGCACAGCTGTCGTAGTGACAGCCGTACTGCACATGATCTGGAAAATAATAAAATCACTGGAAATGCCTTCAAACGAATCAAATTCAAGTGGTATACGACACAGCCCCGTCATAATTCCGGTTTCAGTTAAACACGGTGCAACGAGTGGAGAGGCAACCATATTAATTAATTACCATTGGCGGTAAGATGTGCACAACGTTCGCGATGACGGCCGTGCGCAACGACTGCCAAATCGGTAAATACTATCATCAATTGAATGCTGCATGGAGGAGAGATTGTATAACCGCCACACTAACCCAAACGATCAGTAGCACTCACCAGTAACACGACTACTGGAAAAAATAGATTGAAATATAAATTAAATATATATTGTTTTACGACCAGTGTCGATCCAGATCAGCATGTGCAACCGCACAGTCTGATCAAGATCTGCACTGTTCGCCATTCCCGGCATCAATGAAACACCAATCATGCTTGTAACACACATTATATATATAATATATTGTTATCAGGCCACAGGAGTGTGCTATTTGATCAGGAACTAAATTCATCACAAATCCCATACGCCTCAATTCTCCAATGAAGTCCACTAATACAGATACTCTAGCATATCACACCTTCTCACAAGTTTACAAACTTTTAGCAATGAAATACGCTGATTTAAAGGTACATGCCCACTCAGTAGGCACACAATGTTCTTTATATCAGAGACCTCATCTGACACATTTTCTGTCAAAATAAAACATTCATTCGCCATTACCTCACGTATCGATTGGCATTATTATACAGTTTATATCAGACGTACATTTCCACACTGATATCAGGGACGATAGCTGTGTTTCCTTATTCCCTGTATTTATTTGTTGATGTGCAATGATCATACTTTATAATCTGTCGAACATTTTATTTTCTCAGGAGACTCATTTAATTAGTATAAATAATTAAAAAATACCATGCCTCATTTGTATATGAAATAGCCTGATACCACCGCGAGTCACTATCAGTAAAATAAATATTACTAAATGATTATATCTATATAGCGGGCACTCGTAATTTTTAGAACTGGCGGAATACTGACAGACTTATTTAATTCCTATAAAGAACAATTTGTCCCTACTGAGTGGGTATGTACCTTTAAAGGAGATATAACAAGCTTCTGTTTTCCCGATACACTTATGTATTCATCATTTATATATCAAATAAAACAAATTTTACAGTAATCCGACCAGAATGTGCCGTTCTTTTACGGATTTCATATTCCGGACAGCCAGTTTTTTCAGCCGTCACTGCATGACTAACTTCCCCTTATTTTGCTTACCACAGTTATTTCCCTTTGTGGTCACGTGGGTATATGACGTATCAGTAGTACTTCCGAAATGTATGCATAATGCGATTATTACAAGTAATATTTCAACAGACTACTTAGAACTCCAGTTCATTAGACCGCTGATATACATATATGGGACTGTACTGTACTGTACTGTAAACATATATGAATGACCTAATTACAAACTACATACTGAAATGCGACAGTGGGTGACAAAATGGACATACTGTGCGATTTTCAACAGCTGTAGATACCAGTCTATATGTACATGTATTTATATTTACATCGTCAGGTTACAATATATGTTTTCCCCGATAGTACTTATATATACATGTCAGAGCTGTCAGGTGCATGGATGGATCTGGTGCTATGCTGGTCAAACTTTCTTTTATTTATATTTAAGGGTGGGAATTGGCTCGAAGGCCTTCCATACCCGGACATATAAGTCCAAAAATAGCCGAATTTAGAGAAGTACTTTTGAAGCAATTTAAGGTGTCATAACAAATCCAAATTGAAATTGGCAGGTGCGCGTTAAAGTAGGTCAACCTGTCGGCCACAATTCGTGACCTAGAACGGGTTCAGACCTATGCGCCTAAGTGTTCGCCCTGAAAAGGGCGGTTTGTTTATCTCCCACGGGTTACCCCGGGGTCGAAAGGGGATCCTGGGTAGGACCAGCCTCTCTCCTGTACCAGTGGCCCTGCTGGGCGTCACCCCTTGTGGGCACTAGTTGATGCCCATCCTTCTGCCATCTTCCGCCAGCGTGTTGTAGGCGTCGAACATAAATGTTCGACACTCCTCGATGGTCTTCAGGGGTGTAAGGCTCCTGATGATCTTGGAAATCGTCTTCCTGTTGGAAATCTTGGTGTACTTGATGGATCCGTCTCTGTCCACGGCGGATCCAGTCTTCACCCAGCGGTCAGTTTGATCAATCAAGCCCGGCGTCTGGTAAACTTCGACCAAGCTCTTGCAATGATTGCGTCGAGCTTGATTTCCTGTTGTGCCATGCATTCAAACAGCATCATCGCCATGTATCCTGGGCGGGTCGACGTTGCCGGTTCGCTGGTTACATGGCAGCGCGCTGGTGCGACGATGGTGTAATTCGTCTCGTCATCACCTCTGATGTCTGCGCGGGCGATGTAGATGTTGTTGTTGTCCGGATCCGGCATGATGATATCAAGTCTAGGTCGTTCATCCGGCGGGTTGATGTAGTCGAGGGAAGGATGATCTGGTGGCGGTGGCGTAGGTGGCGCTGGCAGTGGTAGAGTCGTGACATGGTTGGCCACTGGTGACACCGTGGTGGACCCCACATCCATCGGATCCAGAGACGTCTGGAAGTCTGGAGACTGATCCTGGAGCATCTTGAACCCGGGTGGAGTACGCGGTGTTCTTGGAGTGGAGCCGATCACCACGGAGGAGTATGTAGAAATATCAGGTGCAGAAGGGCTGCATGGTTGCCGCCTCACGCCGTGAAGGCAGGCTCGGCGTACTCGCCGCCATTTCCCTCCTGCTGGCCTCTTTTTTCCCGCCAAATCCTTTGTTGTAGGTTTTCTTTCTCGTGACGGGCGGAGTTGGCTCCCTACGTTGGTATCGCCAAATGATCTCCATTGTGAAGGTATAGCGACCGTTGTGGATACGAAACAGAGGTTCGTCAACGTTTCCTTTCATCAGAGGCTTCAATAAAGTTGTCAGTTCAGCGAGAGTCGGGAATATCGACATCTTGACTGTCATAACGTCAGTCTTGTAGGCCATTGTCCACTTACAATGAAACAATGTTGTACAAGGAAAGCCCGGGGTGACAGCAGTGGGAAAATTAGTCGCTCTAATTGCCACGGGGGTGGGGTGTTGTTTGAAGATTGTATCCACATCCGCTGTACACTGCGACTGAGAAGGTGCAATAAGCCAAACACAACACGGGGCTTATATAGGCCGTTTGCGACCAGTGTAGATCCAGTTCAGTCTGCACATCCGCATAGTCTGAATAGGATCTGCTTTGCACTTTTCGGCATTCCTTCAATAAAACACACTAACATGCAATCTAGATAGTATTTAGACTACATGAGTATTATATTTGATTAGGACCTACACTGGTCACAAATCACATAAACCACATTTCTCCAGTCACAGCCACCTATAGGACCAAGCTTCGACGTAACCCCCATTTGACAAAACAACGATTTTCTTCTGGAAAACATCTTTAGTTTTTAACATCAAGTCCAAACATTTTCTATTTATTTGAAACAAGTCAGTAGGAAAATAGATTATAAATAGTAAAGAATTTGCTGTACATGTGAAAATTGAATACATACTTTTAATTCTTTTTATCTGTCAACGAACAAAATATGCGATTTAGTTATATTTTAGCATTCGAAAACAGTATTTACGGAAAAATAAGCGAGTGGACATTTAAGTTACACAATTTTAGTCCTGCAATGTAACATTCATCCATGTGTAAAAACAAACACATGAGTTTCGGAACTGTACAAAGCATTCGATTTTTTTTTTTATCTTATATTTAAGGGTAGGAATTGGCTCGAGGACCTTCCAAACCCGGGCATTTGAACCCAAAAGTGGCTGGTCAATGACCGTTGGCCCGTTTGTTTCCGAATTTACTAATATCTGCCATACAGTCGAAATATGTGCATTAAATGAAGGAGGCAATGAGGCGGTTAATTTAACCTAGCTAGTTCATTCTCCTATCGCACGAAGCCGGTATGTAAGACCGTGAAAAAGGCTGAGTGTGAGTGCATGTGATATATGGAGACTCAGCCGTAACAGTGTTATCCTATATAATGATGATATTTGACGATTGGTCAGGGCATAACATATCAGGCCGGGAATGATCGATATTTGGTTATGCAAAGTATGATGTAATATGTTTTCGGGCCCAGCTACTGTCGTTTCGCGGCTTATCGTTATATACGATTTGCAATTATTCGAGTTCAGGTGTGGCGTTTATCTGTTACTATTTGGTTATATGACAATGTGTTTCACATATTCTGAAGACGAAAGAAAAAGAGAAGATAATACACGGCGGTATAGCAATTGCCCATATACTAGTGAATGGCCCATACCATACCGCCGGTCATGGTCCAACATGTTAAATTTGATTTCAGACGATGCATATTACAGTCAATAACGTTTAATAAGAGTAATGCGGGCGGCCAATTCCGGTCTATTCTGCATTACTCCGTGAGATGAATGGTGGGGAAACCGGAGTACCCGGGACAAAACCACCTCCTCCGGCAAGTAATGACAACTTCACATACGTCGGTGTAGAGGTGAAGAGCTGTGATCGAACAGCTACCGGGGACCAATGCCGGCTCTTTACTGCCGGTCCAAATGACGGCATCAGCAACTTTCACTCCGTGCCCGGCGCCCGGCCACACCGCAACGATATCCATTTGGTTCTACAACATATCTTTTAAAACAAGAGAACATGATTAAGGGTTAAACAGGAGGCGATTGGCTGCCATTATTAACCTCTGTAGAAGAATTAAAAAAAAAAAAAAAAGTATAGGGTGCGGTCGGCAGTATTGGAAGACGATTATTGGTCAGTGGGAGTTGGGGTAGAGGTTGCAAGTTGTCCTAGTCCATGTATATGGTGTCATCGGAATTGTGTATGGTACAGAGGGAGGGGTGGGCAGTGATATGTATATTTATTAATACATAGGTAATCTATATATATATACATCTATATATTGTCGAATGTATTGGTTGTCATACTGGTTATACTATGTTATGCTTGGAGATTGGGTTTGCGTTAATTTATTTAGTTTAGCTTCATGTATTAGCCCCTACGAGCCTGTACATATCGTCTCGTTAATATCCCAGTACTAATCCTCGATAAGGCAATCCATACCAGATAGACTTTCCCGGGCCAGTTCCGATCGAGTACATCCCACCCTTGGATGGGGGAGAGATCACTTGTCTAATATTTATATCTACAGCCTGATACTAATATGTAATAGACTTTTTACAGATTGTGAGTCTTAATTTATTTAGTTTAACTTCATGTTTTAGCCCACATGAGCCTGTACACATGAAGTACATGTACACATGTATTCATTGTTGCACTTTCACATTCGTTTGTATCATGCGAAACAATCAACAGTGGTACACAGTGCCAGCTTCTGGCCCAGGTGAAGCTCCCACGTATCGGGTTCTCGGCGTCCGCATACCAAAGTATAATGCCTCACACGAAACATACATGTATACGTACATTTATATACCTCCCGCATACAGGCACATTTAACTTAAGATTCTAAAAAAACAACATGAAATTCACATGTAATGTTATTGGGAAAGGATGAGCACTAAATACATTGTTTCAATGTACATGTATTGATGATATAACATATATACAACCTATATGCTGTTATGTTTGGAGATTGGGTTCTGATTGGGTTGAGCTACCGCACCCCACCTAATACATGTAATAGATCACTTGTCTTATATTTATGTTTACAGCCTGATACTAATAGACTTGTTCAGATTGGGTTTGTCTTAATTTATTTAGTTTAACTTCATGCGTTACCTACACGAGCCTGTACATATCGTCTCGTTAATTTCCCAGTACTAATCCTCGATAAAGCAATCCATACCAGAGATACTTTCCCAGGCCAGTTCCGATCGAGTACAGACCCATTGGTGGATCACTTGTCTTATATTTATATTAGTTATATGTTGCTATGTTTTGAGATTTGGTTCTGATTGCATTCGATTCGATTCGTCTCATATTTAAGGGTGGGAATTGGCTCGAACACCTTCCATACCCGGTGTAGAAAGCACCATGATGTGCACATTGTATCTATTCTACCGTGTCTGTCAAATTGCACTCAACCAATCACCAGGCATAGGTGTGGCCTCACGCATTCAATATACACCTGCCGCATTATTGTTGACATCCGTTTGAATGGAGCTTCACACGTCTGTCACTGACTAGGACAGATAAACGAAATGGATTTAACCAATCAGCATAGAATAGGTGTGGCTTCATTGAATTCAGAATACACTTGTCCCAAGATCCACTTCCCTATTTGCCTGCGGTAAGATCATCAGATAAGTTGTTTGCTATGCCGAACTATTAATTACCTCCGGCGGCATCCGTTTGAACATAGCTACACACGCGTGTCACTGATTATTTCAACTCGAAATTGTCAAAGTACAAGTAAGCTGAAGTAACATTTTTCATTGCATGGCTCTGTATAGGTGTTAGCTAAGGTGCGATATGAGAAATCTCAATATCACGAAAACTACAAACGAACCGTCATTAGGGTCGCCTTTGTTGTTTTTAGAGCATTTTGAAGAAAATAAGTGATAGTTTGTAATGTGGCCTTATTAGTCTTTAACGTGCAGTTTGAGTAAATTGCCGTGTTTAGTTTTAATACAACCCTATAATTTCCAATCCCTTTACGCAGTTATGTGCGCTTCTTTGCGCAGTTTAGCTCTTGTCAGTTTAGCTTAATCCTGCCCGGAAGTGTTTTTGCATCAAAACAAACAGTCACAGTCCTGTGACTATTATTTCTGTATTTATTCACTGGTTCACGTTTCGGTTTGTCATACAATACTGAGGCGACACACATAAGCTGCCACAATGTTTAGCAGTTCACCAAATTATAGTAAACTGAAAACGAACATGAGATTGACGATAAATCGTTTAAAATTACTTGAAAAGAAGAAAACAGAAATTGGTCAAAAATCCAGAAAAGAGATTGCAGATTTTATATCTGCTGGAAAAGATGACAGGTATGATGATTGATATAAACATGTACCAATTCCATTGTTTTGTCTATTGTGCCGTTGTCATGTTTAGGATGAATGGCTTGTTAAATCTTTAAATTACAGCGATTCTGTAGTGTAAATTAATAGACACGCCTAATGGCGAGTCATGAAATTATAAAGACGATCAAAATTCATGAACTTTTCCATTATGGAAATGTTCATCGATTTCGATGGGCTTTATTTCGTCCTACCAAAATGCGACAATGGGTGAGTTTCTCCACCAATGAAAGAACGGCATTTGGTGTCAATTAATTAATCAATCGCATATTGCGATGCTTTCGCCAATATGTATTAAATTAATCATTAAATGTTCAGTGCTATGTTTAGAACTGATTTTATGCCTTGGTGCCATCAGTTCCCGATACGCAAAGCATATTACCGCCCACACGCGCGCTCGCTTCATGTCACGCCGCCTGTCACATACTAGGATAGCAATTCAAAATCACGTTTAGGGGCGGAGCTTCGCGACTGGGCAGGATTTGGATTGTTTTCTATTGATAATGAAATAGGATGATCCTTAACTTTGAAGGGACAATGGCATTGGAACGTGAAACATTTGCGGCTCGCTTGGCACACCACTGCATAGCGTGTGAGGGATTCTGAATACTGATGGCCCCACGTATATGCACAACTGAATGGGTCAGTGGAAAAGGTGTGATAGAAAAAGGAGGCTAAGTCCATAAGGACTGGGGCTTAGTCCCTTATGGAAAAGGGATTTAGCCTCCATTTTCCATAATGGACTTAGCCCCCTTCTTCCACTGACTCCTTGAGTTGTGTTTTATTTGCTCATGTCAGGGCGAGGATCCGAGTGGAGCACATTATCCGCGAAGATTACCTGGTGGAGGCGATGGAGTTGCTGGAGATGTACTGTGACCTGATACTGGCCAGGTTTGGCCTTGTACAGACACAGAAGTAAGTCTCTAAATGAGCCTCAAATGCGAAAAGGGAACTTATCCACATATCACTGTAGTCCGAGATCAGCCTGAGCATTCGCGCTGTCTCATCAAGACCTATGAAGTTTTAGACACTACCAAAAATGAGCACTCAATCAGCCAGTTTGGACCTCTTTCGACAAGTTACCATTGGAAACTACAAGCAGTTCGCTCGACTGATTTCATTTCAACTCGTCATTCGTGAGTGGGTTAATGTTGCCCGGAGTGAGATGTGTTTTCTAAAGTATTGTGACTACACTTTCTGTTTCCGAATGACGGGTTCAGAAGAATTTGTCACATGTTGTTTGTCATTCAGTATCTGAAATAGCATTACTGCCAATTGCATGGATAAATCCTAATGTGGTTTTGTGAGGAAGACTAAAACATGGTCACAAACATGGTTGCAAACATTACAACATAGCTCCAGATAAGCAATAAAACTTTTGTGGTACCTTTCTCATACTGCAGAAAACAATAAACAGATCACAAATATAGCATATTTTTCTTATTTTCCATGAAAACACATCTTGGTATTTCATTAGAATTGTCTCCAAGGAGACAATTCTAATAATAAGCCAAGACATGTTTTCATTTCGAAGCAAACTATCTAATAACTGTTGTCTGTTGATGTGTAAGCAGTAGTGTGATTTTATTTTACCCAATTAAAATGTTGAAATAGCCAATTGCTTCAGAAATGATGGAGTGACAATACTAAATTGCTAATTCCTTATCTGGGCCCCTGCATTACAAGGTCCCTTTTGTCATCCATCAGTAGAAATAGAGTTAGGGACAGCTTATATGTGGCTATGCCTGGAGAAATGGGCTTTGCAACCTGTGTAGAACTAGATCAGCCTGTGCATCCGCACAGTCTGATCTGGGATCTGCTCTATTCGCCATTCGATCAATGAAACACCCTCATTATGCCTCTAACAAGCTATATATAGATCATTATTAGGTGACAATAAAGTGCTATTTTATCAACAGCTACACTGGTCACAAATCCCATAAGCCCCATTTCTCCAGTCACAGCCACATATACAGACACGGAACTATGTCTGTAAAAAAAATAGGTGTTTGCAAAAATATAGCTTATAATGTACATGTATGCGACCAGTATAGATCCGAATCTACCTGCACAGTTCGACAGTCAGTAATAAGGTAAAGCTTGCTATGTTTATTGAAGATAGATGATTCTCATGTGTTGCCAAAACATGTTTTGTCAGGGAATAAGACAAATATAAAAAAACAGCAGACAACAATTTTCGGTTCCCACCCTTCAAGATCTATGTAATCGTGGGTCCTGTTTACAGGGAGCTGGACCCCGGCCTGGAGGAGGCGATATCCAGTCTGATCTGGGCGGCCCCGCGACTCCAGACAGATGTCATGGAAATGAAGTCCATATCTGACCAGCTGATCCTTAAGTACGGCAAGGAGTTCGGCCAGGCGTGTCGCTCTAACGCCTTGAACAATGTCAGCGAGAAAGTGATGCATAAGCTGGGCGTGCAGGCACCACCCAAGGTTCTGGTGGAGAAATACATGATAGAGATCGCCCGGTCGTACAATATACCGTTTGAGCCTGATCCGTCGGTGATGGGACAGGATGAGATTTTGGCCGCGGAGAATATGCTTATTGACTTTGATGATTGCCAGAAGGGTGGTAAAGGTGGTGGCGGCGGCGGGGGTATGGGGACTGGTATGATGAACCCCATGCCTCAACCGCAGCCGTATGTTCAGCCGCCAGCCCAGCCTTACCCACAGTCACAGGTGAGATAGTAGCAAATATGGTAATTCAGTGGAACCTTTCTAAACGCTCTAAATCAGACATTTGATCATTCTGAGCTATAGTTGTGTGCTATGCGATCACAAACAGACATTATCACCAGAGATAAATGACTAACAAACTCCTGTTAACCCTTTCCCTCATAGAAACGACTTTTCACGCCTCTGCAGAAGATGTCTTTTGAAAACATTGTGGGAAAAGGAGAAATTGCTTGTAACAAGCAATTTCTCCTTTTCCCACAATGTTTTCTACTCTATCAGATAATTTAACCATCATTTGACCCAGCATTTGATTCTTTTATTCAGATGTTTTCCATTTGGAAGAGTCGAAATATCTCAAAACAGGGAAAGGGTTAAATAAGATCACAGGTGGTTTTTTTTTGGTGTTCAGTTTAGAGAGGTCCACTGTACATGTATATGGGGTGTCAATAGGTAAAATTACATTACAACGCGTGTCATGCCAGGTACCGATTCACAGGTATATAAATTTACCAACATCTTCTTTCTATTTTCATTTATTCCTCGATGAGATGGTTCAAATGAGTTGTAACATCATATAGTTTTGGTGAGGAATAAGTTTAGTTTTCTATCTTCAGCATGAGCTGGGTTAATATGCAAATTCATTACTAATAAGTAACTATTATGCACTTCTCCTTGTTGTCCCCTTGTCGATAGGTAATAGGGGATATAGCGTTAGTCCACGTGCGTACATGTGCGTGCGTTTGTGTGTACGTGCGTACGTTAGTGACAGCTTTCAGTTTTCAATAACTCATGAACCAATTCATCGATTTTGATAATATTTGACCACAATGTGTGTCTCTGGATGGTGCTTTGTTTTGCATACGACCTATGTCTCACTGCCCAAGGTCACTGAGGACTTTGTACTGCAAAAATGTTAAGGAGTTTTTTGTTTTTACTATTATTATCAAGACTGCCAGCGAGAGGATTAACTTAGTGATAACGATGCCCTTGTTGTTTTTTAAAACTATTGTATTAATCATTGTACAAAATCATAACATATAGACAAATAGTGTAGATCCTGAAGAGATGGATTATTATGAGCCGGCTCATCTGGATCTACACTGTAAACATTGGCATTATGCCATATACAATGCAGTGTTGAAAGAGCTAACACTTACCCTTCCAACCTGGATATCCTACACTGGCTTTTTCATACAAATTTTGGAACTATTCCATTAATTCTTTGCATGCTGGGAAACTTATGGGCTATAAATAGCTCAAAACTAGCGGACAAAAATTAATAATATTTTCTTGTATCTCTCCCCGTAAATATCATGAGGACTCAATTCTAATGAAATTTCAAGACATATTTACAGAGAGAAATAAAACATATACTCCTAATTCGTTTGGCGGATATTTTCGCCGCTAGCATGCAAAGAGTTAATGACAAAATCCTGATTTTTTCAGAGGTGAATTATAGTGGCAAGTACAGCAGATCCTGATGAGTCGGCTCATCTGCATCTACAGTGTTTGCACTAGGTGGCTTTCTGGTTGAACGGGTTAAACATTGTGGTGGGGCATGTGAGAAACAGGATCTACACTGGCCACAAATGCTGTAAGGTTCCATTTCTATGTGTTGGCCCGTTGTATAAATGTAGCTTCCTTCTCTTCCAGCCACCACCTCCTTCCCAGGGGGCGATGTACTACCCGCCTCCCAGGTCACAAGAGGTAAGCTGCACTGATTATCATCACCGATTGTGTATAATTTATCATATTACAGTGGAACCTCTCTAAACCGGACACCCTAGGAGGTGTCCGGTTTAGAGAGGTTCCACTGTAAAACAGACTACTTCAAGACACGTGTGGGTGCTTTGCGATCATGGACATACATTATCATCGGAGATATATAGCAATGAACCCGATCAGAATTGAGCAAAACTAACATTTCTCTGTGTACGGTTTAGAGAGGTTCGACTGTACATTTACTCATGTTTATTCAATTACAATACTGAGACTTCATGTCATATTTTGTTGAGAGCTCGATATTGTGGGGTCAGTCATATACTGATGTCACCAAGTCCAATTTATAAAGCGATGGAATCTGGATACATATTTTACATTGAATATTTGTACAGATTTACAACAATTAATACATACAATGCCAAATTAAGTTGTGTTGTCTACTGGCAAAACACATGTTTTTATTGATACATAAGCCAATTCTGAAAAGAAAAAACAGCAGCGAATGACAATACAGTCAACCTGTGTTAAAGGACCACCTCCGAATAGCAAAACACCTGGCTGTAAAGGCCACACGCTTGTTGTCCCAATGGCACAATTACTATATAAAGACCTGTGAACAAAGACCATTTGTGAACAAAGGCCAGCTTTTTTTACTTCCCATGGCTGGCCTTTATTCACAGGTTTGACTGTATTTTACTTCCCGCCATTTTGCAGCCTGATATGAAGGGGGGGGCCTCCCCCGCTCCCCAACATGCCGCCGGCAGGTCAGGCAGGCCCCGGATATTCCGGGGGCTTCGTCCATCCAAATCGAACCCCCGGGAATCGCGAACGAAGACATCGCACCTCCCCCGTACCATTGAACAATCAGCTGCCATTGTAAGTTGATCATCAGTGCAGGACTCGACAAATTTAGCCGATTTCACCAACATGCAAAGTATACTTTTCTAGCAAATGTATACTATGAGGAGTAATTCATTTATCCTTGAAACTGCATTATTTCATATAGAACTAACGACTGCAAATATTTGATGATTAAAAGATGCATAATTGATTATACCTGATTTATTACATTATCACAGCCATTTTGGCGTCCGGCTGATAATGTAATAAATTCAGTATAATTAAATTAATTAAAGCTCCTAAAATTGAAAATTTCTACCCTCAGTATTACTTTGCAATGTTTATTGAAATATGAAATAGGCTACTGGTTGTGACTGTTACTGGTGGGCAGGGTGGGAAACAGTTTCAAATGCCAAATCTGAACAAACATATATGTTGGGAGAAATGGGTCTTGTGGGTTTCTTTTGACGACCAGTCTAGATCCACTGGTGACTGTGACTGGAGATATGGGGCTTATGGGAATTGTTCCCAGTGTAGCTCCTGATCAAATGGAATACTCTTGCAGGCTGATAACAATCTATATTATTTGTTAGAAGGATACTAGATGTTTCATTGATGGAATGGTGAAACAGTGCAGATCCTGATCAGACTGCGGATGCACAGGCTGATCTGGATCTACAATGGTCACAAAAACCCATAAGATCCATTTCTCCAGTTACAGCCACATTATAAGTGGAAGGGGTGGGTTGATTGTTTTGTGCTGGAGCATTGGACTTCAATACCAGAGGTTGTGGGTTCAATCCCGCAAACCCATTAATCTGCACTTATTATTACTTACTAGTAACATACTATGGTATGTATCGAGGATCATGTTATGTTCACGTTGCTTCAAAATAAATTCTTTAATCTGGGTCCAGTTGCTCAACCTCTGTTAGTTAACGGACTGTTAAAACCATAATAGTGCTTAAAACCTATGTTAGCTTAATGGATGGCAAATGCTTTAACAAGGCTCAAAATCTCTGTTAGCTTAACAGACTGTTATATCCTTAACAAAGCTCACCTCTGTTAGCTTAACCACTGTTAAATCCTTAACAGTGCTCAAAACCTCTGTTAGCTTAGCAGACTGTTAAATCCTTAACAAAGCTCAAAACCTCTGTTAACTTAACAACAGACCATTAAGTCCTTAAACACTGCTCAAATCAATGTTATGGATTCAGCAGTCGTTACAGTGTTACAGGTTTAACAGTCCGTTAAGCTAGGCAGCGTAAAGGACTTAACAGTCCTTAAGCTAACAGTTTGAAAGATTTGTAGGTTTTGAGCAGCAGACTCTGATCGTTTACAGATGTGGCGCCCACGGACAGTTTCCCCTGACCTACCGCCGGTCCCCAATAGCACCCTACCCGACCCCGGGGTCAACGTCCGCGGGGGGTGTGAGGACGTAGACTTCGACGATTTGTCGCGGAGATTCGAGGAATTGAAGAAAAAGAAATAAAACTGTTGTGTATTATTTTTTTACGCTGAATCTACATGTACATTGATGTACATCACAGTACATGTACATGTATGTGATTATTGTAGCAATTAAGGTCATTGTTAACTGTTATCATAGTTATACTGTTTATTCAACCAGGTGAGCTGATTATCGTGAAATATGTGTATGTGATTGGGTCCTGCCACCAAACAAATGAGTGAGTGACTGTAGCATGTTTGTTTAGCAGTAGGACCCTATCACAAACACATTATTTCCTGATAATCAGCTCACCTGGTCAAGTAAACATTTTCTTACATTTCACACACCATATATTTTCGTCTATAAGTCAACCTTTTTTGTCCAAAAAATTAAGAAAATGTCAGTGGGACAACTTATGTGAAATATGTACACATTTAAAAAAACATATGGCTGTTTTGAAGGTCAATTTTGACTAATAAATTGCATATGATTTCCTATTGAAATCGCTTTTGATGACGTCATTTTTATTCTGATGCGTGTTACCTATATTTAGTCTGTTTTGCCTTTTAATTGTTATGGAAATCAAGTAAAAATTTCTTGCATTTCACATATTATATGTTAAAAAATAAAACTTAGCGTCAAATATAGCTAACAGTTGTGTGAATTAATATCCATAGGCAGGCCATACCGTTAAGGAGTCTGTCTAGCTATTCATAGGGTGTGTCCCAGATAATGATTTGCTGACTTCATTTCTCCATATATGTGACTGTGCCTGGAGAAATGGGGCTTATAGGTTTTGTGACCAGTGTAGATACAGATCAGCCTGTGCATCCGCACAGTCTGATCAGGCTGGCAGCCCTGTTTGCCATTCTATCATTGAAACGCCGGTCATGGTTCTAACAAGCGATATAGATTGTTGTCCGACTCCAGGCGTGTGCTATTTGGTCAGGAGCTACACTGGTCACATCCCATAAGCCCCATTTCTCCAGTCACAGCAACATATGAGACACGCCCTGCGATTTTGTACCTTCTGACAACTGCGTTATTTCATGAAATACATTTAGAAAATTTAACAAACAATTTTCCATAAATGAAGTCAAAAGATGACAAAAGTTTACATGCAGAATTATATTGATGTCAACTGTTGTCAACTTTTTATTTTTTCTTTATTTATGAATTTTTTTGTAAAAACGAATTTAATGAAATTACTCAGGTCCGTCTGCAGGTGCAAAATCACATGGCGTGTCTGATATGGCAAATATGAGTGTGATGTAAACTACTCTACAGAAACCGAGTGGTGTATTTCTCTGTTACATTTGTATAAATTACTCGTCAAAATGTAAGAAAAAAGATTGTTAAATTTCATATTCACGAACATTGAAGACATGACTTGTAAAAGGTGCCACATTTTGGTTGAGACCATCCTATTCCCAGAACTAGTTGTACACATATGGGTGTCTGATCATACATGTTCTTCACTATTCTCATGAAAAATATTTACAAAATTTACGATATTTTCCGTAAATGACATCGAAAGATGACAAAAGTTTTCAGAGCAAATGCAAAAATAGTATTCCGCATTTTCTATGCAAATTTTGTAATCTTTCGAAGTCATTTACGGAAAATAACACATTTTCTGTAAATATACTTCATGAAAAATCGCAAATGTTCTTAAATGACGTGTCTCATAATGGTGTCGGATCATACATGACATGTACTTCACTATTTGCCACAATCAGTTAATCGCTCATCAGGCTGTACCAAGTATACATTGGTTATAATGAGAAAAGGGACCTTACCTTATGTGTATGTTTGGCCAGTGTAGATCCGGATAAGCATCTATTCATACAGAGATTGATAGAACTTGTTAATCCGACACTGTAAGGTCGATTTTCTCACCTGGGCCACAAATACCATAAAATTTACAGAAAATCTGTGGTGATTTTATCATTGCTTAGAGAATAGTTCGCAGGGCTTACCAGTATACAAGATCAGTATTGATCCTGATCTTTGCATGACATATATACACATAGTTACTGTGTAGCGCAGTTTTGGTGTGGTAAGTCAAGAAACATATATTCTTTTATTTATAGTATAAACCTGGGCCCGGTTGTTCAAAACACCAGTTAGCTTAACGGACTGTTAAATCCTTAACATAAACCAGAATGGTTAAAATCTCTGTTAAAACAGAGATTTTAACCATTCAGTTAAGGATTTAACAGTCCGTTAAGCTAACGGATGTTTTGAACAACCGGGCCCAGAATAAACTTGTTAACATTCTATGATGATTTGTTGATTTGTTTTATTATGTCACCCACTATAGTAGAAAGTAAAATATAGCAGTCACAATTCTGGCGGTGTAGTCGCCATCAATAAATTTGGACGTAAATTGTGAACGTAGCCAAACTTCCCATAGCTCTTGCTCCGTTAGTCGGATCATTACCATACTTCATCAATAGTTTCCTCACATTGATAGCTATCCATCCAGTGTCATTCGGGTGACATTGACCTTTACCTTGGTGACCTTAACCTTTGTGGGACGTACATTTTGGGCATTAGTCCAAATTTAACATATCTATTGATCCGTTTTAGTCGGATCATTACCAAATTCATCAATAACTTTCTCACATTGATGGCTATCCACCCACTGTCATTCGGGTGCCCTTGACCTTCCTCACCTTGGTGACCTTAAACCTTGTTGTACATTACTTTTGGACGTAGCCAAATTTTCCATATCTCCCTGATCCATTAGTCAGATCAATGTCATTCGGGTGTCCTTGACGTTCCACCCTTGTGACCTTAACCGTTGTGGGACGTAAACTTTGGACATAAGCCAACTTTCCCATATCTAGATCCATTTGATCGGCTGACCTGCACAGTGGTGAACCAATCACTTTGATGTCAACAATGTATGATATACGTCCTAATGTTGAATATCTCATGATCCGATGGTGACGATCATTACCAAATTTTTCAACCACGATAGTGGAGAGTGAGACATAGTGGTCACAATTCTGTTGGTGTCGTCAACAATTTGGGACTTAAATTTTGTACGTAGCCAAAATGTCCCATATCTCTTGATCAGCCCTTTCATTACCAAACTTCATCAATAGCTTCCTCACATTGATAGCTATCCACCCAGTGTCATTTGGGTGACCTTAACTTTTGTCTGTTGATCTATTGGTCGGATCATTACCAAATTTCATCAATAGCTTTCTCATATTGATGTCTATTCATCCACTGTCATTTTTTTGATGACCTTGACCTTCAACTTGATGACCTTAACCTTTGTTTCAATAATTGTGTAAATACGTACAAATGTTGAATACCTCATCGTTAGTCAAATCCTTTACTAAACAATAGCTTCCTCACATTGATGGCTATCCACCCAGTCTCATTCGGATGACCCTGGTGACCTTGACCTTCATGTCAATAATTTTGGATGTACATCCAAACGTTGAATATCTCTTGATCCGTTAGTCGGATCATCTCCAATCTTGAACACATTGATGGGACCTGGCACCAAGTCGGGTTATTCTAATTACAGGGCTTTTTTATGTAAATATTCCGTTCAGATTTTGGGATTTTCCCACCAATGCAGCAGGTTCAGTACAGGATCGATCCCGTTGGCCCGGACTTAACTAACCTCAGCTGTTGATAGGCTGTTAAACACCAATAAAGCTTCACATTGATGGATATCTACCAGTGTAATTCGGCTGACCTTGACCTTGGTGTCAACAGTTTGGACATAAGTCCAAATGTTGAATATCTCCTATCCGCTAAGTCACATCATTACCAAAATTTCATAAATAGCTTCCTCACATTGATAGCTATCCATCCAGTGTCAGTCCGGTGACCTTGACCATCACCTTGGTGACCTTGACGTTTGTGATTAATTTTTGATGTACGTCCAAATACAGTCGAACCTGCTCGGGCGGTCACCTTTAATCAGCGGTCACCGCCGTTAAGCGGCCACTTCAAATTCCCCCCGCACATTTTTGCTATATAAAACGCTTTCATTCAACGGGCCCCGTGCAGGCACCGGGGCGGGATCAACTGATCCTGAGAATATTGCTGCAGTAGCCATTGCTTGTCGTAAAAGGCGACTAAACTAGCTTAACGATTGGGTTCATACTTTCCGGAACCCACTATACCGGATTTGGCCCTCATGTACATTTTTGGCTTTCTTGTATGTGAGAGTTGAGTCGGGCTATGCCCCATATATAAAAGTAAGATTAGCGCTAATCCTATTACTTTTAGGGGATGGGATAAATGATGCTGGTGTGGCGAGGGCCTGGCACCAGATCAGGTTGTTCTAATTTCAGGACTGAATATATATTTTGATTGTAAATATTGAGTTCTGAAGTTGGGATTTACCCCCCTTGGACAGGTGGATATGGGACTCGACCCCGTTGACCCGTCTGCGTGTAGACTCCCTGAGGCTTGTACCTCTATGTCAGAAAAGCGGACGTTAAACCCTATTCACTCACTCACTCATTCATTCAACGGTCACTCGTCTAACGCGGCCAGCGGTCATTAATTATCGTCCGAAACTAGTGATCCAATTTCATTAAACAGTCACCGCTAACCTCCCGATTTCAATGTAGCCTGCGGCGGTCGTTACCGAAGCGCGAATTAACAATGATGTCAGCAGTCAATGCGGGTAATTAAAACACCAAACACGTTGCCGCGTCGGCGATATTGAGAGGGTATGTTTCACAGGTGCAAATTGTGTTGCCCGAACCGTCGGCGCATTATTGAAAGAACAGCCTATCGCATCCGGGTTCTTGCACCCTTGTCCGTCGATTCGTAATTTCTAGGTACTGTACTATGTTGAAATATCTCACGATGCATTTAGCCTGCTGCATTGAATCTAATATTTTTGTTGATTTAATATGATAATTATTGATCAGCTTTGTTTCTTATGAAATCGGTCAATGAGTTTCATTGAAAAGTTTCACATTTAATCATCACTCATTTCACAACTTCCAAATGCAAAGTATGTATCTGACTAACTACAGAAGTAATTTAGTATTTTTCGGACTCGTAGTGTTAACAGCTGGAACATGGCCATCATTAACCCTTCCTACGCTGTTGACGAAAATTGCCATCTGCTGTTTTTCATATTTTCTTTAATTCTTAACAAAAAACTGGAGACGATTCTCATGTGCTGTCAAAACCAGGTTTTTGTCGAGAAATATTGAAAATAAAACATCATTTCCAGCAGACGACACCATTTAATTCAGCGTAGTAAGGGTTAAAAGGAAGAATCCACAGTTGTATTGATGATATAAACCAATTGATTCCCTACTGTATGTATTACATAATGGATGTTGTAGAAGTAGTTTAAATATGCAAAGCTTGGCTTTGCATATTTAAACTACTTCTACAACATGAAATTAGAGGGTTTATCAGTAAATGCTACTTGTCCTGCTGGTTAGCATTTAAAAACAAGAAAATGTGGTCTGTCGGCACACGAATGCCCCCTGTGGCAGATTTAAGAAACTGTGGCAAAGTTAATTACCGGTAACCAAAAGTGATAAGTATTCAAAAGCACAGTTGTGAAGGTCAGATGGTGAAGGTCATATTAAGGGCAGCATGATTGTGTGACATTTGTATGATGTATTGAAGTAATCCTTCAATGGATATAGAAGATATGACAGAATTGATAAACTGGAGACCTGTAGCCGATTTCATCAACATTGCAAAGTATACTTTTCTAGCAAAGTATACTTTGAGGAAGAAATTTTGAATTTTAGGATAAATTTATTAATTTTTAGCCAGGTTTTTTGAAAAAAAATCCAGGCTATTGGATTGGCGAAAGCGGGGCGGGCGGCGGGCGGCGGACGGCGTCCACAATCAATGTTAAGTTTTCGTGTTTGAGTCCATTTCTTTGTTACTGTACCACCTAGGACCACCAAACTTTCACAGCTTCATAATCAAGGGGTGCCCACCACATATCACTATCCAACATGTTACTTTTTTTTTAACTTGACCCATTTTTTCCGCGTAGTCGACTTAGCCATTTTCAATGTTAAGTTTTCGCGTTTACAATGTTAAGTTTTCGTGTTTAAGTCCATTTCTTTCGTACTGTACCACCTAGGACCACCAAACTTTCACAGCTTCATAATTAAGGGGTACTCACCACATATCACTATCCAACATGTTACTTTTTTTTTTAACTTCACCCATTTTTTTTCCGCGCAGATCGACGCTTAGCCATTTTCAAATGTAAGTTTTCGCGTTTACAATGTTAAGTTTTCGAGTGTTTTAAGTCCATTTCTTTGGTACTGTACCACCTAGGACCACCAAACTTTCACAGCTTCATAACCAAGGGGTGCCTACCACATACAAACTATCCAACATGTGACCATTTTTTTACCTTCACCTATTATTTCTACGTAATTGACTTAGCCATTTTCAACGTTAACTTTTTAACGTACGTCTGGTTAGAGTTTTTTTGTTATACTATATCTCTGCAACTGCTTCGCCCATTACCTTGAAACTTCACATGAGTGTTTATCATCATCCATATTTTCATTCTAACCCCCAACCGTGCGGCCCCTGTGCCCAATGTCAAGGTCAAATTACTTTGAATTTTTTTGTTAAAGTTTTTTCGTGTACTATATCTCTGCAACTGCTTCACCCAATACCTTGATACTTCACATGGGTGTTTATCATCATTGTCGCACCTGCTTGCGGAAAGCGCGATCCTGTGCCCAATGTCAAGGTCAAATTACTTTGAATTTTTTTGTTAAAGTTTTTTCGTGTACTATATCTCTGCAATCGCTTCACCCAATACCTTGATACTTCACATGGGTGTTTATCATCATTGTCGCACCTGCTTGCGGAAAGAGCGATCCTGTGCCCAATGTCAAGGTCAAATTACTTTGAATTTTTTTGTTAAAGTTTTTTCGTGTACTATATCTCTGCAAGTGATTCACCCAATACCTTGATACTTCACATGGGTGTTTATCATCATTGTCGCACCTGCTTGCGGAAAGCGCGATCCTGTGCCCACTGTCAAGGTCAAATTACTTTGAATTTTTTTGTTAAATTTTTTTTGTGTACTATATCTCTGCAACTGCTTCACCCACTTCACATGGGTGCTTATCATCATTGTCGCACCTGCTTGCGGAAAGCGCGATCCTGTGCCCAATGTCAAGGTCAAATTACTTTGAATTTTTTTTGTTAAATTTTTTTTGTGTACTATATCTCTGCAACTGCTTCACCCAATACCTTAATACTTCACATGGGTGAAAATCATCATTGTCGCACCTGCTTGCGGAAAGCGCGATCCTGTGCCCTATGTCAAGTTCAAATTACTTTGAATTTTTTTGTTAAAGTTTTTTCGTGTACTATATCTCTGCAACTGCTTCACCCAATACCTTGATACTTCACATGGGTGTTTATCATCATTGTCACACCTGCTTGCGGAAAGCGCGATATCGTCAGCATTTTGGCATACGTCCGTCCGTTCATCCGTGTGTCTGGTTAAAGTTTTTTGGTTAAAGTTTTTCCATCTACTATATCTATTTTGTTAGTGTCCATGCCTCGCCCCAAGGCGCGACATGCAGGCCACGGCCATCTAGTCTACAAAAAGTGGGTATAATTATGTTATCCAAGTGTCTATGCTTGGAAAAAACCTGGCCTTCGTGGCTTTGCCTCGTTTCTTGTTATTATACTGAATTCATTACATTATCACAGCCATTCCATTTTGGCTGTGATAATGGAATAAATTCAGTATAATAATTCTGCATACTTTTAATCATCAAATATATGCAATAGTTAGTTCTATATGAAATACATGTGTAATGCATTTCAGGAAAAATAAATGATTGCTCCCTCAAAGTATACTTTGCAATGTTGGTGAAATCGGCTACTGGTTTGGCCCTCATATACGTCTTTGGCATTTTGTATGTGACAGTTGAATCTGGTTATACCCTTTATATGAGTATTATTAATGTGTAAAAAAGTTCAATGTCGTAAAGGTCAAGGTCATATTACAGGCAGCATGCATGTGTGGCATTTGTTCACATGTTTGATGTATTGAAATATTAAAGTAATCCATCAACGGATATAGAAGGTACATGAACAAACAGAATTGAGAACCTCTGGCGAACTTATTAATTAAAGGTACACGCCCACTCAGTAGACACATGCTCTTTATATCAGACATCATCAGATACATTTTCTGGCAAAATAAACATTTATTCACCATTATCCTACGTATTGATTGGCATTATTATACATTTTATATCTTACGTAAATTTCGACACTGATATCAGGGGCGATAACCTTGAAATGTTAACAGACATTACTATTTATTCTCTGTATTTATTTTTTGATGTGCAATGATCGTACTTTATTATCTGTCCAAAATATTATTTTTTCAGGAGACACATTTAATTAGTATAAATAATTAAAACATATGCCTCATTTGCATATGAAAATAGCCTGATACCACTGCGCGTCACTATCAGTAAAATAAACATTACTACATGATTATATTAATGGAAATGATTCTGAAGTGCTGTCAAAGCATGTTTTCACTTAATGGTGTTTAACCCTTAGACCGCTACTCGCAACAATTGTCGTCTGATGTTACTTTTATATCTTGCCTTATTTCTCAATAAAAACATGGTTTGACAGCACTTCTAAAGTGCTGTCAAAGCGTGTTTTTGATGATATGGAAAAATGGAAAATAGAAAATATACAGCGGACAAAAAAAATTAAGATAGCGGTGTAAGTGTTAATGTTCTTTATAATTTTACTGACACAAGACCCAAACATTTCTGAACACAGACCCCATTATTATTTTGCATACAGCTACACCCATTATTATTTTGCATACAGCTACACCCATTATTATTTTGCATACAGCTACACCATCCAGACATCGACAGACAGACAGGGTAAACACTATATGCTCCCAACAACTATCGTTGCAGTGGCATAACAATCTATTTTTAGACAGTGGTGACATTGAATTTGGTCGGACAAACTTTCAATATCTATCTTCCCATGATTGATATTAATGCATATGTGAAGTTCGTTGGACAGCAACCATATAGTATTGGAGTTATTGTGCGGAAACAACAATATTGCAGAATAAACAATCTATTTTTCGCAGGGGGTGACGTTGAACTTGGTCGTACAATCACCAGTTTCAATAGGTGTCTTGCCCTGATCGATATGAACGCACATGTGAAGTTTGGTGCGATCATGAGCAAACAACAATATTACGTAATTTATAAAAAAAATTAAATATTGTGCGGAAATGAAAACGGACAGACGGCCGGACGGGCATGGTAAACACTGTATGCCACAGACAACTGTCATTGTGATGGCATAATACAGTTTATATGTTAACCCTTAGACCGCTATCTTTCTGAAGTGCTGTCAAACCATGTTTTTATTGAGAAATAAGGCAAGATATAAAAGCAACAGCAGATGACAATTGTTGTGTGTAGCGGTCTAAGGGTTAAACATTTCACCTCCAAGTAACTGGCGTGGTATGTCGCACATTAATTTTCAGACTATTCTATTAACCAGAAATTTTTATCAACATCTGCAACTATCCAGAAACGGTGAGTTTGTTTGTTTGTTTGTTTTGTTTATTAGTGTTTAACGGCCTATCAACAGCTTAGGTCATGTAAGGCCGGGCAAACGGGTTCGATCTCATTTTAACCTGCTGCATTGGGGAAAATCCAAAAATCAGAACGGAATATTTACATTGAGAACAAATATATTCAGCCCTGAAATTAGAATAACCTGACCTGGTGCCAGGTCCATACCACACCAAAGTCACTTGGCCCCTTCCCCTAAAATAGGATTACGAATATCGTAATACTCACATAAGGGGTATAACCAGATTCAACTGTCACATACAAAATGCCAAAGACGTATGTGAGGGCCAAACCAGGTCTCCAGTCAGGATTCCGGTAAGGATGAACCCTGATCGCTAAATTACCCATCGCGTGCTCCCACCTGCCACCCACTCCAGAAACGGTGAGATCATGATGGTTCGCTACGAGTCGGGTCATCTGGATCTACATGTATATTGTTTGTCAACATTGAGACCGACAGCCGTAATGTATATAAAGGGGTTTTAAATGCCTCTAAATTAGGTATGCTACAAATGATATCCTACAACACTGTTGCTCATTTATTTTTTATTGTATTTTTTGAAAATAATATAATGCATTGCGTAATTACAATATAATATACGGTATGTACATGTTATTTTTAGTGTTCCAGTATACATAGTTCCAGTTAATTTGACCAACTTGAGGTGACATTTTGTTATTTCTTCATAAAAAATGGCAAGTTTGGGTCCTTTAGAATCGTCTCATTCAGACGATTCTAAAGCACTCCCAACTTGCCATTTTTGATGGAGAAATAAGAAATTTACCAATTCCTCCAAATTACGCACCTTAACTGGAGTTCTGAGTGTAGTAATAGGAATTCACAAAATCTACAAGAAAAGCAATTGCCACATCCATAGCTGTACATCGAGTACTTGGAGCTATTGAGGAAATGGGTGATTCAAATATTCACCTATTTGATTCCAAGCTTCACACTTTTTCTAATTTATTATTTTTGCACAGAGACGGTTCAAATGAGTGTGCACAACATATACTTTCATGAAGAAAAATTATTGGGAAATTTTGCAGAGTGTGAATCAGTATCAAATGATGGCACATCGTTATTCCACAGGTGGAAGACTCGGACCTAGGACCCAGTAAATGGCCCATTGGAAAAAAACATTACGCCACCCACCCGTTTCTGTTCGACTATACAGTATACTAGATGGCCGCGGCCCACATGTTGCGCCCACCGAGGTTTTGATTGTATACTGAACAACTTTAACAAAACAAAAGTTTTTAACCAAAAACTTTAACCCGGACGCATATACGTACAGACAGACGTACATACACCAATGTGCCGACTATATCGTGCTGTCTGCAAGCGGGCGCGACAAAAGCAGAACAGACCCACCCATTTCTGCAGACTATACAGTATACTAGATGGCCGCGGCCCACATGTCCTGCCCGCCGAGGCTTTGATAGTATACCGAAAAACTTTAACCAAAAACTTTAACCAGGGCGTATGGACGCCAATGTGCCGACTATATCGCGCTATCCACAAGCGGGCGCGACAAAAAACTGTATAGTCTAACAGAATGGGTGGGTGGGGTATTTTTCTAATGGGCCATATACTGGGTCCTAGGTCCGAGTCTTCCACCTGTGTCTTATTATCTTGGAGAAATAGAGAAATGTACAAAATATTGTGATAAAATGCACGTTTTTATACAGCCAGAGATCAGTTTTTGCCATTTATTAATGATACCAGTCACCAATATTTACATTTCAACTACCGGTATCTCTTTATACATCCAACTAGATGGCCGCGGCCTGCATGTCGCGCCTTGTGGCGAGGCATGGACACTAACAAAAGAGATATAGTATAACAAAAAACTTTAACCAAAAAAAAAAACAACTTAACCAAAAAACTTAACCAAAAACTTTAACCGGACACACGTAATTTGACCTTCACATTGGGCACAGGGGCCGCACGGGTGGGGGTAGAATGAAAATATGGATGATGATAAACACCCATGTGAAGTTTCAAGGTAATGGGCAAAGCTGTTGCAGAGATATAGTATAACAAAAAAACTTTAACCAAAAAACTTAACCAAAAAACTTAACCAAAAACATTTAAGCCAAAAACTTAAGCCAAAAACTAAAACTTCAAAGTAATTTGGCCTCGACATTGGGCACAGGGGCCGCATGGGAGGGGGGTAGAATGAAAATATAGATGATGATAAACACCCATGTGAAGTTTCAAGGTAATGGGCAAAGCAGTTGCAGAGGTATAGTATAACGAAAAACTTTAACCAAAAACTTCAAAGTAATTTGACCTTGGCATTGGGCACAGGGGCCGCACAGGAGGGGGGTAGAATGAAAATATAGATGATGATAAACACCCATGTGAAGTTTCAAGGTAATGGGCAAAGCAGTTGCAGAGATATAGTATAACAAAAAAATTTAACCAAAAAACTTAACCAAAAAACTTAACCAAAAGCTTGAACCAAAAAACTTAGCCAAAAAACTTTAAGCAAAAAACTTAAGCAAAAAACTTAACCAAAAACTTCAAAGTAATTTGACCTTGACATTGGGCACAGGGGCCACACGGGAGGGGGTAGAATGAAAATATAGATGATGATAAACACCCATGTGAAGTTTCAAGGTAATGGGCAAAGCAGTTGCAGAGATATAGTATAACAAAAAACTTTAACCAAAAAAACTTAACCAAAAAACTTAACCAGAAACTTCAAAGTAATTTGACCTTGACATTGGGCACAGGGGCCGCACAGGAGGGGGGTAGAATAAAAATATAGATGATGATAAACACCCATGTGAAGTTTCAAGGTAATGGGCAAAGCAGTTGCAGAGATATAGTACAACGAAAAACTTTAACCAAAAAACTTAACCAAAAACTTCAAAGTAATTTGACCTTGACATTGGGCACAGGGGGTGGGGCCGCACGGGAGGGGGGTAGAATGAAAATATAGATGATGATAAAAAACACCCATGTGAAGTTTCAAGGTAATGAGCAAAGCAGTTGCAGAGATATAGTATAACGAACAAGAGTGCCACAAGTCACAAAATACGCCCGTCGAACATGGGCCAGTCAGAGAAGATGCAGAAATGTGAAGCTGTCACCAAGGCAAGAAACATTAATGAGAATTTGAAAGTCTATAGCATTATTTCTTCATCTCGTTGTGCTAAACATGTATACTAATTTAGGCAGAGATAGAAAAGTAGAGTGTAAAGTAGAAATGATAGGGAATTGGATACAATAATGTAGAAAAAATGTCTAAGTTAAAAAGGTGATATTTTGGTTAAAAAATATTTTTTCGGCATAAAAACACCAAGGTGCACATCTTCAATATGTGTAGAAGACGTGTGTATAGTTTCAGAACGATTGACTAAACGGTTTCGGAGGAGTTATGTACACAAACTCTGTACCGTATATAGAATTGTATAGAAAAATGTAGAAAAAATGGCTAAGCTAAAAAGGTGATATTTTTGTTAAAAAATATGTTTTCGACATAAAAACACCAAGGTGCACATCTTCAATATGTGTAGAAGACGTGTGTATAGTTTCAGAACGATTGACTAAACGGTTTCGGAGGAGTTATGTACACAAACTCTGTACCTATATAGAATTGTATAGAAAAATGTAGAAAAAAATGGCTAAGCTAAAGGAAAAAGGTGATATTTTTGTTAAAAAATATGTTTTCGACATAAAAACACCAAGGTGCACATCTTCAATATGTGTAGAAGACGTGTGTATAGTTTCAGATCGATCGACTG